>WEIV01019353.1:19684-32420 GCA_013390005.1 Calyptomena viridis | reverse complement strand
CACCAGGATGGTAGGAAGGAAAGTATCGGAAAAGTAGGTAAATCTGTTACTCTTCTCTCAACGACCGCCCTTCCCACCGGCCGGACAAAAGCCCCGTTCCTTGCTCTGTCCCTAAGGGCCCTCGGCAGCGGGACCACCGAGCAAGCGCCGGGGGCCACACCCGGGCGACAGGGCTGTCGCAGGCACCGAGCAGCGGTGACACATAAGGNGCGGGAGGGGCCTGTGGGGCGAGCGGGACCCGTAGTTGGTGGCTGGGGCTCGGTTCCAGCCCCGCTTGGGGCTGGGCGCCCCCTCGGCGGCGGGCGGGCCCTGGCGGTAGATGCGGAGCCGAGGGCCGAACCGGTCGGCGGTCGTTGCCCGTGGTCGGTGCGGCAACAGCTGCATCCCGGGAAACAGCTGCATGAAAACACCCGGGAGATGCTGAGGAATACTGGGGAATTTTAAGTATAAAATAATACGTAGTTTATTATTGTAACTGATTATACGTTATTTTCTTTAGTTAAACCGTAAAAATGAAGAAATTAAAGCTTAAAGAACTGGAAAGCTGTCTTCAACAAGTTGATACTTTTGAAAGTCCAAAACTACTCCTTGAACAGTATCCAACAAGACCTCATATCGCAGGTAGAGGTGACCTACTCTGTTGTCTCTTTTGCTAGTACTTCATCAGCGTTTTTAATTCAGGAAGTTTTTTCTACTGCAGTATCTCCTTTGAAGACTTCGTACTAAGAGTAGTTAAGAAATTGTATCCAACAGGAATGTAGAAGTATACTGGTAATGTACAATCCAGAAAGCAAATAAACTGATTTAAAAGATAGTCTGATAGAAGCATCTTAATCTGCAACTGTGAATACTGAAATGAACTTACTTCATGACACACGAATACTTTTTCCACTAACAATACTCACAGCTGTGTAATCCAGCAAAGATCCAGAGTTTTGTAACTCATCAAAATGTTTTTCACTCTTCACATATAAATGAAAAAGAGAATTACAGGCATTTAGAACATCAGCTCAATTTTGCATTGCAAGAAACTTTTAGTTAGGAGTTTTCTGAAGGCAGAAGTAGCTTTTCTTGATTAATCAGGTGCATATTTGATATTATTAACCTATGTTGTTTGGTTTTTTCCCCCAGCGTGTATACTTTATACAATTCACAACACTTTTGATGATATTGAAAACAAAACAATTGCAGATTTAGGATGTGGTTGTGGCATGCTCAGCATTGGAAGTGCAATGTTAGGAGCAGGGTAAGTATTTAATACTAAGTTCTGGTTACGTTTCTTTCTGGCATAGAACAGTAGAAAGTAAGATTAAAACATAGCAAAGCTGAACTAAACTCATTTTAGGTATATAATCTTGTGCATAATCAGGTTATTTAATAAGATCTGACTGTTAATAACCATTCCTACTGTGAAAGTGATGGACAATTGTCATGAATTTGGATAATATTTGTTTTCCCCTGAAGCACTAAATGAATACATGAAACTTCCTTAGCAAAATTTGGAATTATATTTGAGAAAGGGCAACAGATCTACTCAAATTTTCATCAGCACTGAATTTATAATGTAAGCTTGTTACATTTCCTAGACAGAACAAGTAGTGTACACAGATCCCTTTCAAAGCTTTACTATAGAATTTGAACACCATCTTAATTTGTAGGAGACTAATCTGTAACACTTTTTTTTTTAATAGATTCTGTGTGGGATTTGACATAGATGCAGATGCACTGGAAATATTTAATAGCAATATTGAAGACTTTGAGCTCACAAATGTCAACATGGTTCAGTGTGATATCTCCTCCTTATCTGGCAGCATGTCAGATGCTTTTGACACAGTTATTATGAACCCTCCGTTTGGTACCAAGCATAACAAAGGTGGGTAATTCTGAAAATCAGTTGGAAATTATTGCAAAGTAACAAGGGAAGTGCTTTTAATGAAATATCTCCCTTCTTTATTACCCAGCATTTTGTTGATCCGGAATCAGCTTCCTAAGTACAGGTTAACAGCTTCACCATTGTAGCTAATAGTCACTGGATTTGAAATAAACCATACTAGCTATTTAATTTCCCTGTTGTTTTACTAAAAGCAGTTGGGTTTTAGAAATACTTTCTGTACCCTAATGTATTCAGTGCTGTTTCCTTCATAGCTATTATTAAAAAAACAAAAAAGCAGATCTTTAAACTTCCATTTAATAATTCTAATAATTTCATCATTCCTTTAGGAATTGATATGATTTTTCTGAAAACTGCTCTACAAATGGCAAAAACAGCTGTATATTCCCTTCACAAAACATCAACACGGCAGGTAAGTCCTTCTTTTAGTAGGGCAAGCATTAACCAGACAACAGACTAGCTGGCATTTAATGATCATGTCTGTAGCTTCACTGATTTGTTCACACCTTTATAGGGTATGTTTGGGGTAAATACTAGTCATGTTAAATACCTGTGATCTCACACACAGCAAGATAAGTATGTGATCTAATGCTTCAGCCTGATAATCAAAAGTAGAAGAGACTTCTTAAATAAGTACAGGGGTGTACATGTTTATAAGACAGGGTAAAAATGAGCTTTTAAATTTACCTCTATCTATTTAATATTGTAGCACATTCAAAAAAAAGCAGATGAATGGGAAGTGAAGATGGAAGTCATAGCAGGTAATATTAGTTTGTTGTTAACAGGAAAAAAAACCAAAAACCTTTTGTTGGGAGGAAATAGCTATAACACTACTAGCAAGTGTGAGGCAAATTTATGTGTGATTTAACACTGAAATGACACAGGCCTTTTTTTAAAATATCTTTCTACCTGACTAGAATACAAGCAGGCACTTACTAAGTTCTGAAAAATACATGTTCTGTGCAGGATTAGATTTCTTCCTCGACTAGATTTTGTCTTCAAGTGGAAGTTACCTCCCTTCCTGCTTCAGAAGATTGTTGCTGGAAACAAAAGCAAAGCAGAGGTCATTTTCACAAAAAAGCATCGTGGCCTACTCATGTAAATATTTTTAACAGTTAGTTTAAGTATCTTCCTCATTCTTAAACACCACTAGCTGGATGCTTTATAGTCATAGAACTTAAGACATGAAGTTCCACAAGCACTTGAAGCACAACTGCATTTCAGCCATCTATTTAAATGTCTGATGTGGAAAACTTAAATGTTCAGTCATCATCTAGTCCAGAGATCCAGTTATCACAACAGAGGTGGGCATTAGAAATAGAAGTACATGAATATAAGGTTTAAGTGACCAGCAATCCTTCTAGTCTAACAAATATTCTTTGTACTGTTCACAGAACTTAGATTTGACCTACCAGCATCATACAAGTTTCATAAGAAGAAATCAGTTAAGTATAAAACCCAACATAACTGAGAAAATGCTCAGGGAAATAAATTCTCCTTATGAAAACTCAAGTTTTAGGGCCACTATGTACTGAATGAGGAATGCTCACAGCACTTCACTCTGATAGCATCGGATGCCATTAGTGTTACTACATTTTGTAGCTGAACAGTGAAAAGAATCAATATAATGCCAATCAAAGCTATGCACAAAAATTAAAGCCAGCACTGCAACTAGAGATGATAAAGCTAAGGGTAGCCTCCTTGACTCCACTCCCAAGTGCCATTTGCCTGATCCTATCTGCACTTGGCACTTACACTGAACTAAATGTTGAAGGCCAGAGTAACTAATACAGCTGTAGCATTATTTCAGTGTTCCATGCTCTCTACTGCAAATAGCTACAGCTGGTGAAATCACTCACAGAGCTGTCCTGGGACAGTGGACTTCATCCCACAATTAAAGATCTAGGCACAATGCTGAAGTATGGAAGCTTAAGCCCACAGGCAAGTTCCTGGGTACTGAATGCTGACCTGGAAGATGTGTATCCCCTACCTTACCATAGGGGAAGTAAGAGGAGACTGAGCAACATTGGGAGATTTTTCGGAATGTTGAGTAGCAAAGACTAGCAGCTTTATTCAGCTATACCTATGCTCTTGGTGACTTGAACGTAAATGTTTTAAGTTGGTCCTTTATCTTTCCTACTTCATGGCTGCAGTGTTATATTACATTAACCAGACTTCAGTAGTAAACAGTTTTAAGTTCTGAATTTATTGCCAGCTGCTATTCAAATTAACCACAAGGTTACAAAGTCTGAAACCTTTTACATTTGAATGAGATGCCTGAAAAATTGAGAGGATCTGACAGTATAAACAAAACTATAAATATAAAAGTTTTCCAGGGTTGTATGGTAGGAGTAAGCATGCTTCTTAAAGAAAGCTGTAACCCAACAAAATGAAGCTTTTCTTTACTTGTAGGTTGACGTTGAAGTGGATTTTATTAGATTTTCTGCCAAGAAACTCCTGAACTGAAGCATGTCTTTAAAACCTATTGAAAATGGAACAATAAAACCACTAATTTTTTAATTTTTTTTATTTATTTTCGTATTACTGATTGCCATCTCCATTTTCTGTTTTCAGTTGTTTTGGTGCAGGTTCTTCCTTTTCCGTTTCCTCTAGTGGTCTCTTCTTGGGACTTGCTGGTTCTACAAGATTGAACATGTAGTTATTTAGAGTAAAGGAAAGCATGACCTGAAAAAAACAAACCCTTCCTAGTCTGTATGTTCAAGGATGAGTCCTAGTTATCTACAGCCACTGCTCCACTAGAGGGTTTACTTATTACTGTGACTTAAAGCTTTTAGGTGTTCTAAAATACCATCTTTGAAGAGCTTGTGCAACTCCACAGCAGGAGGGCAGGAAAGAAAATGAATGAATACAATCTACCAGGAGGTTTCACTGGGTTTTAGTTGAGCAGATGCCATATCCAATGAACAGAAGCTTAGCTCTTCATTTTCTCCAAGCTAAATACTGACAGGCAGAACTATTAGTCATATCCTTAAGGGAAAAAAATCCCACACTACTCAAGACTGGGTCTGTACAGTTGTGTAATGTAGCTGACAACCACCATCTTTCAATGCAGAAGGCTCTGGACAGCCTGGCAGTACAGCCTTACCTATCTAGTAATTACTATCTTAAGTAACTAGTAATCTTAGTATGATTTTTGGACAGTTCTGGAAGGAATCAAGCGCAGGACTCTTAAAGTTACTTTACTGACAAGAGGGCAGAAATACTACAATGCAGAGCCAAATCTGAAACATTTGTAAGAAAAATGAGTACTTCTCCAGAAAGTAGCTTTAGGTACTAAAGAAGCTGCATCCAGTGCACAGAATGACATACCTGTTTTAGTATCATCTTCACCACCTTCTTCTTCATTCTCAAACTTAATTTTCTTTCCCTGAAACTGTATTTTTCCTTTTTGTGCACCCTGTGGTATTTTTCCCCCTCTTCCTTTTCCTTTAATTTTGCGCCCTGTGGAGATACAAGATCAGGAACTTTTTATCATTTGTCTTTTAATTGGCAAGCTCAAAGGAATACTTTACAGTTAAGTCAGTAAGTAAGTATATATTCACTACTTGGAGTGAGTTTCATACAATGCCAATTCTAGGACATTATAAAGGCTTTAATTAATAAAAGAAGGACTGACCTTTTGTTTTCTGTTTCAACAGTTCTTGCTGATCTTCCAATATTTTTTTCAGAGCTTCTTTCTCTGCGTCTCCCTCTAGCACTTCCCATGCAACATCCTTGTTCCGAAGCTGTAAGTTTCCATTATGTGCTGCTTTGGCTTTTTCCAGAGCTTCTTTGGCAATATCCTTAAACAGGATAATTCCCTTAAAAAGAAGAGCAGCATCTGCATTTGAATCTTACTGCAAAAACATTCAGCTAGAATGATGATCAACATATCCTGTTAGGTACCTCAGCAAATTCGTTACTCGTGCACAACGTAAAACATGTCTGGACTGAATCAAAGCCCTTAGGCTGTCCTAATGAACATTCTCAGTGTTAGCCATCACCTAATAAAGCTGGAACCTTTAGTTCTAATTTAATTCTCTAAATATTCTTAACTTAATTACATGAGAGAACAAGCATTTAATCATTCGTTTTTGAACTTCAAAATGGAGATTTTAAGTTCTTGTATAAGATTCTACTGACCTCCTTTGCACCTCTGACAAAATGTATCCACTTGATTTCTCCATGACCAGAAAATACAGCATGGAGGTCTTCTCTGCATGTTTGGTCGTCTAGATCACCAGAAAACTTCAAAAGACATCCTGTCTTTTCTTCCAGAGACTTCTAAATGAAATTAAAAAATCCCAACATTTTCATTGAAGAGTCAAGCTTGAATATTCATATTTTCCTCCTCAATCCTAAGACTATTAAACATGAGAATGATAAATAAGCAATTGAAGTTATAATAATTCTATCACTTTTGCTACATAACTTAGTTATGCTGATGTCCAAGTCCCCTATTTTTTTTAAGTTTCCTTTGCTTACTATGATACACTTATGTGGAACTTAGGACCTCTTTTCCTTAAGAGAGTTATGCTCTTTAAATTCTGTAGAACAGTTTTCTGAAGGCTGATACCTCAGGTTGAAAATCTATACAACACTGACTAAATCCTTAATGGATCCTTTAAATACTACAGAAGAACCACTGCCTCAGTGGTGCATTCACGATTGCTTCTGAACAGCTACACATGCCTAGTAATTTGAATTCAGTACATGAGCCTTCAAACAAAATTAGTCTATTGAAAGTAAGATTAAACACCATGACAAAACAGTCTTACTGTAGGTTAGTTGGAAATGCTGAAGAGATTTTCTAGAAAGCCTTCTAATATTACAGAATTTCAAATGGAATATCCCATGTTAGCTTTACAAAGTGTAGGTGTGGGAGCATGTAGGGCATGGATTGAAAATTCATACAAAAGCAAGGATATAGAGATTTAAGAAAATAAAGCCATACCATTTCAGCATCTGCTGCTTGTTTCTGTTTTTCTTCCTTTTCTCTGTAAAAAATTTATATTATTTATGAGTCAGTTCAAGTGTGGTCAGACAAGCAAAACCAAGCCCCACAGTTGATAATGACTTACTGTTTTGCTCTTGCTTTCGCTTCTACTTTGTTTTGTTTCCTTTCTTCATTCTTCTTTGTACAATACTCCTCCCTTTGACAGAATATAAATTAAGTTAAAAAGTAATTATAACTGAATACTTTAAGACAGCAGCAGACAACAAACAGTTGAAATTATCTTTCCAAGCTGAGGTGCCGGTCTCCAAAAGGTACAGCTATCAATACCTGTACAACAGTTTAGAAACTTACACTTCTCAAGTCAAGCCACTTTCTTGTCTAAATCCACCCCAAACATTATTAGTTGATATATCAGTTAAGAGGACTTACTTAAAAAGTACTATCAGCTCTGTGTCTTTGTACTTTTGATTTGGTATCTCTGTGAACTTCTTAGCAGATTCAACACTATCAAAAACTGCAAATATTGAGCCCTGTTAAATGGAAGGAGACATCGAGTGTTAGAGTAATTGAAAATAATGTTGTCCAGAGGGGATCCCTGCCCCAGATCTAAGTGTTCATTGCAAGAGCTACCTTAAATGTTCTCTGCAACGTTCTTCTCATTTGAATGTTTTCAACTGGACCTTTATCTTCAAGCCATTCTTTGATATCATCAAGAGTAGCATCTAGTGGAAAGCCTTTCTGCAAGATAGCAATGAGGTTCAAATACATGTCAAAAACTGACTCTTAGAAATTACAACCTATCTAGTATGAATTAATTCAGGCTTTACTGAGATGGTTTTCAAAATCATGCAGAACAGCAGAGACTAAAGGAAGAAATTTACTTACAACATATACAGATCTGTTTTTAATCGCAGCCTTATACTGGTCATTTAATTCAGGAAGGGGTTTATTTGGAGATCTTCTGATTTTAGTTTTGTCTTCATTTATTTCCATTAACCCAGTTTTGGATTTTCTTAGTGCTTCTACAATAACACTAAAATCTTTTGAAAGGCGACTTAACCTATTGAGTAAGGAGACACATGTTATTACAAATATACTGGCAAAGCTGAAGCCAGATGTTAAAAACAGCAACAGGAATTGTACATGCACACCAGGAACATTTGGCCTCAACTAGAGATAAGTAGATGAAACTTACTCTTCTATCTACATTAGTTGTACTTTGGTTTACCTGTTGAATTTGATCATTACTTCTAAAGGTACCCAGCCATCATCTAGTTTAATCTGTTCCTTTAAGAACTTGTCTCTTGGTAGATTGTGATTGCCAAAATAGTACTGCAAAAAAGAAGAGACGGGAGGAGGGAAGAGAGATTTGTCTTTAAATTTTCAGTCTTAAAATCTCATTTTCATCTGACAGCTTACTGCAGTAGATTGAGGCATACCAAAGGTAATTAATCTGAACAATTAGCAATTCTGAAATTATTACTTCCTGCTTTAATGTGATACTTTGCTGAAAGTTAGCTGCAACATGTAAGCTGTAAAAATAACCAAAAAACACAAAAACTCACAAACAACCCAAAAACCCACAGCAAACTAGTGCTTTATCCAATGGGACTAATGAGGCAGAGACTGCAGTTTTATTAGGAAAGGAGAGAAGCTTATTCTGTTAACCTCAGAAGCATTCATCACCCAGATCAAACTCTGCAGAGTCAAAAGTCAAATTTTTCACCAAATATAAGCAAGAATATTGTATTTGCACGCTGGTAAATCATACACAGACTGGAATTTCTAGGTTTCATTCAAGAAAACACCATAAGATAAAAATGGTTATTTAAAATTTAATTACTATTTTCAATTTTATTTAATTACTATGTTATTTTGATCTTATCCAGCATAGGAAGACAATTCAGTTCAAGACAGACAAGCTCATCAGATTCTTTTGCTTATTACCAGTCACCTAACTAGGGTCAAGTAGTTGAAGCCACAGGGTAAGTTGGAATGTTTCCACCAGTGACTTCAAAAAGTCAGCACAAGTTTCACAACAATACCTCTCCTTCTAGTATACCTCAAATTCACATTACCAAAAATCTCGTTTCGTCAACTAATTTTTCTGTAACCTCTGTGTTTTGTTTGTTTGTTATACATAAATAATGGCTTCACATGATAATGGGCATTCACATGCTATAATTTTGTCCTTCAAGAAGATGGTTCTGTTCTAGATGTCATTTTAGGTAACAGGCTCAAGTTTTTTATTGTAGGGTAAACTTCCAAGCCTCCAGAGAAAAATAGTTAATCTAAAGTAGGCATAAGTTTAGCTGCAATTTTTAGCAATAAATTACAAAGCAGTAAATCACTAGAGCAAGTTATGCAATTTGCTAATACTTTGACCAGCACAGATTCCAAAATAGGATTTTTCCACCCAAAAAATTAAGGCATACAGAATTAAAACTCATCCTCCTCCTATTTGCATAGATAGAATAACCCCAGCAGACTTGGTAATAAATTGTTTAATGATACATTCACTTGCTATAGCACCTAAAATGTTAGCAAGTTGAACCTTTTCTGTTTTTGAATGGTGGTCTTACAAGCAACTCTATACAAGTATAACTTCCAACTTAAACTACCATCATGACTATCTTAAAGTATTAAATACTTGTCATAGACCTGTGACAGGCATCTTTTAAAGAGCTGAAGATTTGAGTCTACCTCCCCATAAAGCTGACTTCCCATTAGCTAGGTCCCTGCCAATGAATGCCTCCAAAACCACACTTCAGTCCAGATCCCAAGTACAAATTGAACTTACCTCAATTTGCTGACAGATTTTGCTTTCCAAGATAGACATGTTTTCACCATTTCCATTTTCAGCCATTTTCCCCAGCTGTGTTGAAGAGAACACAGAGCAAAAGCACTTAATGAATAGTACTTTCTACAGATTTACAGAGCATTGCATTTCACTGCAGCCTCATCTAAACACAGAACAGTCAAGTTCTTTAGCCATATGTTTACGCCTGTGAAGCAACTATAAACATGATGCAGAACTCCAAGGGGAAACTATGAAACAGCTGGAGAAAAAAAAACACACAAGTACTGCGGTTGTTAAGGCAGCATTTGGCATTCTGCATTCAAAATAAATTAAAAAAATGCTGACACTTCACAGCCTTATTTATCACTTACCTTTTTCTAGGCACAGATCCTTAGCTCATGCCTAACAGCAGCAACAAAGCTGAGAACCAACAACATTTGTTCTTTGAATAAAATCCAACCTCTCATCACTAGGTAAAAATACCAATAACAAAAATTGTTTAATTCCTACATAGGTATAATGAGAAACATTTCTGAAATTTGTCTCCTGTTTAATCTTTGAAAGCTCACAGAACTTACTGGAGGAAGGAATAAAAATATCTGCAGTTACTAATATATCCTGAAGATGTCTAGTTCTCTCCTTTACCAATCTGTCTTCAAGTCAGTTCTGCTTGAATACTGAATCAAGTATCTTTGGTAACATAAAGACAAGACGTTTTAACTTGGAAGCAACTTCTTCACTTAGCTGGCAGCAAGTGTATAATCCCAGTACATCAGATATAGTCACTAAGAAAGCAGCTACTGGCCAGAAAATAAACTGGGATCAAAAAAGGTCTGTCCAGTTGCTCTTAGGATAAGGACAGGTTAATCCTTGAGGAAATGCATAGTTTTATAAAGCTGTCAGAAATTGGTTTGAATTCATTTTGAACTATGAAGCAATTTCTTCTTCCTCCCTGTGGGCACTAATACACTTCCCAAATCCAGCTACAGGCGATGAAGTGGTTTCATGGCCCTTGGTTACCCCAGTTCACAAGTCAGTGACCACAAAGGCTACTGGTGAAGATGGGCTTGCACTTATGTCCTGCATGGTTTATTGGGAGATTTAAGCATACACCTTCTGCTCTTCTGCCAGTTGCAGGACAGTAACATCTTTCAGAGCATCAAGATGACTGGCAACACAGAAGCAGGGAAAACTCCCCCACGACAGCCTTGTCACAGAAATTTATGTTCTTCATCTGAACACCCACCTGGCAGCCCCATCTTATTTTAGTAGTTTAATTCCCCAGTCATTGTTCAGCCTACTGCAGTCTGCAGTATTCCCATTTTCTAACCTTCCTGATCTTGAAAGTACATTGCATCCCTGGACTTACTTGTTCTTTGGCACTTACAGCCTTAAAATGTGCATCCCAGTCTCTACTACTGTGCTTCCGCCTGTAGCTAGCACTGCAATGCTCATTAAAGCATGATTTCAGCAAGTGTTAGTTGACAGCTAACACCCAGAGTGCGATCCGTTTGTCTGTAAAGCACTTTACAAAACCCAGGCCAGAGTACCCAAGCTGACAACTGCAGTTACTTCAGAGATGACTCACATGAGCCACCCTGACTACAGGAGAGTGACAGTTCACCACCACATTGGGGTGCTGGTACTATGTTAACACTTCCCCGGGCTGTTTTCCCCAATACCCAACTGATAAGAGAAACCAGTGTTCTATTTTACATTATACCCAATTTGATGCAATTTAATGGCAGCTTATGGAGCAGTCTCAACTTTTTCAGTGGGATCAACTAATTTGTCACTATCCCAGCCTGCCTCAGCCCAGGTACCAAAATACTCAGAACCGGCAACTCAATTTCCACATAAGGTTCAGCCCCACTGTTAAGAAGAGGGGAAAAAAAAAAAAAAATCAAAGTCTACTTCCTTAGCAGTATTCTCAAGGTCAATACCAAAAAACGACAGAAGACCTGGCACAGGTCTGTTCTTTAGAATAAGCCTTACCTGTAAAAGCTTTTCTAAAAAGAATCCCTGCAAGCTGCAAGTAACAACAAACTGTAGGCAAGGCTAAGAAGGACTCATGCTTGCCATGCATGGAATTCAGTTTAGACAGCGATTGAGCTCTAACCTATTTAGAACAAAAGCAGAAGCAGCCTTTTAATTTAAGAGAAATTCTAGCCTTGTCTGCACATGCTCACTTCAGACTCTTTAGCTCAGTCATTTGGCACAAGACAACTTCCAGATCAATAGTTTTCAGTTCCTGTGCAGCAGCGAAGACTGGCAAAAAGCTCCACTGAACAGCAGTCACAGTCTGACTGCATGCAAAATCCTACACAAGATTTTATTGTAAGGGCTTTCTTAGTAGGCCACACTGACTTGTTCCTTCTGTGTGCCAACCGCCTGCATCAGTGTCACACAAAATGAAAACAAGTTAAAATAATGCAAGTAGTCATTAGATATAAATTACAAGTGGAAAATGACAGTCATGCCCTTTAGCTAAAACGGTTAGATCCCACACTGTATTAGCAACATCATTCTGAAAGAACTATCAATGGATTTTCATCTTACCAGCCATTTAGTTTCAAGGTCTGGACAAAGCTTAGTTGCAGGGTGGTTCTATCATTAACGTAACAACTGAAAGGCGTTTTTTAAACAAAGTTTCCCCAATAAAGTAACATGGAACTGTTACACACACTATGCCTTGTTCAGGAACCCCTGTGTAAGCGGTCTGAGCCTGACCAGATTCTTATCTCAAAATACAGGTTTTTATTTAAGGTAAGGATTAGCTACTACCACGCATTTTCACAAATGTTACTTTAACAGTTGTTCCTTTCAGTAGAATCGGTGCAATATAAGAAGAGACTTCTTATAAGTAGTAATTAAGTAATTGAAATGTCGGCCCCTGAACCGTGCTAGGAGACCATCAGTTTGCTCTGTGGCACTTTTACACGTCTGCAGCCCCTACCCCCGCCTCTTCAGCCCCCCTCCGGCGCCGTGGCCAAGGCTCGGGCCCAGCCCACGCCCGGCCCGGCAGTAGCGGGAGCGCTGCTCTCGGCCCGGATCACCGCCGCAGGAGCGGAGCCACCGCCGCCGCTTC
>WEIV01019353.1:0-13017 GCA_013390005.1 Calyptomena viridis | reverse complement strand
CCCGGCCCGCACCCGTCCGCTCGCCTTGGGAAGGTCCTGCCCGAACCGCTGCCGCCGCCGCCCTGGCGCCCCCCACCCCGGGGCAGGGGTTGAAGGCTGTCTGCGGCCGTGACAGACGGCCCGGCCGTATTAGGGACAGAAGCAGATGCCTGGGGAGCGTCACCAGCTCGGTGTCACTCAGCCACACAACAAAGCGAGGGGCCTTGGCTGCCGCTGACAGCGACCTGAAGCCGCCTCTGGCGGGGGCGCCCCGCGTTCCCAGCACATGGAGGAGCGACACTGGATCGGCCCGCAGAGACTCGCCCGTTACCGGAGAGCAGGAGTCAAAGGAGGCGGCCAGAGCTCTCTCAGACACCCGAACCAGGGTGCAAAGGATAGTCACAAATTATGCCGAAAACAGACTCCAACTATAAATATTCAGCAAGAAGGCTATATTGACTTTTACAACTACTGAAAATGTGGTTCATAATTGAAGAAGTCTTTCTTTTCTCTGTTAACGAAATATTTTCTATAATGGAGACCTTTATTTGAAACACAGCATCCTCTGGGTTCAGGCAGCTGTGGCTCTCCCTCATCTGCAGCAGGGTTTGGATCCTTTGGATCCAGCAGCCAGGCTTCTCCTGCCCTGCCAGAGCTCTCTTGGATTGAAAGGACTGGCAATGGTTTCTTCTACCAAAAGGAGGTGAATACTTGTTATTATTAGCTAAGTGCCAGCAGTACCCAAAAAGCATAAATTGAGAGAGCTCCTGCTCTATACAGATGAAAAAGCATCATATTTTTATTTCAATTACTGGTGGTCCTTCCTCCACGATGCCTACCAGAAATACTGAACTAAGGAACATGTATATGGACATACCCCTCTGCCATCCTCCCTCCCATACTAACCATGCCACAGGACTCAAACTTGTCCTTGGCCTTTTTTCTCTGGAGCATTCCCTTGTATGGCCCTGACTCTGTTTATACATCCTCATGCCAACAGCTTTATTTTGCTGTGGTTTTGCATTTTCCATTTCATCAGCTTCCTATGGACAAGCAGGAACTTCTTCCAACTCTTGGCCATCCTACTAGCACACAATACTAAGGCTAAGTACTCTCCATAATAGCTGGTGTATGACAGCAGACCTGTTACATGTTGTGTACAGAAAGTGTCCTATACACATATGCCTTCCATTACGTCTTTCTTTATATAACATCTAAGCACTCTCCCTCCCAGACAGCATGTTGATTTAAACTGCCAGCAAGTCTGGACGTCAGCAACACTTAGTACTGGATGCACACCCCTTCAAGGAGCTTCTCTCTTTCTCTTTTGGCTGGATTACCAGTTTAAATCAGCTTCACCCTTTGGAGATACTCATCTCCCCTCCATAATAACCTAATAACTAAAAGAACAATAGTTATAAGTGGAAGAAAGAGCCGAGTAATAATTGATATACTACTTTGGGTTTTTTTAAGTAAGCAGTAATTGAGACCTGTGGACAAACTGAAACCAAGCCACCCCACAACTAATTTCTAAAAAGCACAGAAGAGACCAGCACAAAACCTGGAACATTCAGCAGTAGATCTAAAGAGACACAACTGTCCTGGTTCCAGCTGGGATAGAGTTAATTTCCTTCTAGTAGCTGTTTGAGTGCTGTGTTTTGGATTTACTATGGGAATCACGTTGACAACATACTGATGTTTTGGATGTTGCTAAGTGGTGCTTACCCTAAGTCAAGGACTTTTCAGTTTCCCATGCTCTGTCAGTGAGGAGCTGCACAAGGAGCTGGTGGGAGCCTGACCAGGATAGCTGACTCGAACAGGCCAAAGGGATATTCCATAGCACAGAATGTCACACTTAGAACACAGACTGGAGGGGGGAGGTGGCCAGGAGGAGCTGATCACTGCTTGGGGATGGGCTGGGCATCAGTCAGCACATGGTGAGCAACTCTATTGGCCATCACTTGTTTCTCTTAGTCTTCATTCCTTTCTCTCCTTTTCATTACAGCTATCATAATAATTTAGTACTACTGTATTTTATTTTAAGTTATTAAAGTGTTCTCATCAAACTGCAAGATTTAACTTTTTTCCACAATTCCCCTCCCCACTGAGGGGAGGGATGGAGTGAACAAGCGTGGTACTTAGATGCCAGGTGAGGTTAAACTATGGCAGCAACTTAAAAACCAAAGTAACACATCAAATCCTCCTATGGAACAGCCATTACTATTCTTTTCTATGACCTGTAAATCAGACAACTTAAACGTGCCACATCTTGAGATTCACCAGTTCTTCAGATGTTGTCTTTGTGTCCTTGCACAAGACAACAGAGCAAGATCTCGAATATGAACATCTCAGATACGTATCAAATATCCATCAGTAAAGCAAAGCTCCTGAGAACCCAAGTATATTACTCTGGACATGGACAACAGATTGTTCAAAGCAACCTTCTAGAATTCATTAAATAGGTGAAGCAAAGAAGGAAGTATGCAAAGGAAATCTTAATTTACATACACTATCAGCCTAAAACAGGCAAGACCACTCTTAAAAATCTTCAGTTAAGGAAAAAGAAAGTAGTGACAACATCAAATGTCTGTAGGAAAATGGGAACAACACTGCACAGGAAACAAAGATGGATATGGCAACTGCAGGCTGCTGAGCTGCACCTCAGACATCTGCAACTGAGGTGCTGTGAAAGTTGGACTAATCAGCTATTAAAGCCCTTGAGCTAAAACTGACTTCAGTTAAATAGCAGACTACATCATCCTTTTGGACTTTTTGTGGGACTAGAATTAAGAAAAACATTTGGCATGAAAATACATTATTTAATTTTAATGAGACAGAGACTTATATTTTTAATATCTTTATATGCATAGCCCAACTCTTAGGACTCATCTCACTGTTAGTGGTAAACAGAAAAACTGCATGCTCCCAAATGATTCCTTAAACTATTTAAAGACAGAACAATTCTGTTTAAAAGTTAAAATGTAAGAGAGGATTATACTATAGATACGGACAAGTGAATAAGTAAGATCAGTGTAAACATGTATATATATGCTCCCTTCTGTGCATTGCAGTAGAAATCAAGCAAGAAAAAGGCACCCAGCTGACTCAGAGCTGATGGACAATCAAACCACCATTAGCTCTATACAGAGAACCAGCAGCACACCATTGGGGCAGTAGTCAGAATGGGAGAAAGACTTTAAAAAAACAGCATCATCCTTACTGCCTCCCAGAAGAGAAAGGGTCTGACTGGCAAAATAAATGAAGGTGATAGCCAAAGGCTGACACTTACACTTGTGTTCACTCTCTCCAGGCCCTTACAAGAACAAGCAAAAATACATGACACAAATTAGTTGTGTTGTGTTTGTCAGTGACAGCGACTTTTATTGTCTTTACAATACAAGATAATACAAACTATTAAAAAGTAATTTTGTTTGGTAAAATATTTAATAGATTGAAAATATAAATGCATCTTCAGATCAAACAAAACTACAAGCATACCAAATAATTTACAGTCAGATCAGAGAAGTATAAAAGCCAACAGTTCCAGAACCATGCTCCTGTCGCCTACTGTTTTGTAAAGATTTTCATTATTTTTCACACTAATCCTACTCCTTGTCCAAAGTGTGTGGGACAGCAAAGGTCATTTATATAGTTGGTAAAATCTTGGGGGGGAGGGAGCAGACTAAGAATAATTACAAGTCCTTTTGCAATCCCCGTCCTCCACTTATGTTGAAATGTGTACTATGTTAGAAGTCCTTTTTTACTTCACTTTCCCATTATTGCCATGATTAAACATAAAGTTTTATATTGTGTTTAAAAAATGTAAGTTTAGATAATAGCCCGATTTTCCAATTTTGCGTTTTTATAGACATGCAGGTTTTTTTCTCCTAGGAAGTTAAAATCTAACTATGTCAGTTTTCTTGTATCATTTGAATTATTTCTTTATAAGCAGTTTCAGGTAAGACATAATGTCAGTAGCAGATGACCAAACCAGAACAGAACACTGTACAGGACTGAGATCTTGGGCCACTTGAGAAATCTTTTTCTCCAAGGTATACCCCTGCCTGGGCATAGCAATATCATTCTTCTTCAAAAACATTACTGGACATAAGTCATTCCCACCATCACCTATATATACAATTTGCGTATAACTTACTCCTCGCTCCAACTGTTTGTCTAGAAATTCTTTTAAAACTTTCCTTTTGCAAAGGTTTTTAGGGCACTTTGCACAATGGTGAGCATGGAAGTTTTGTACAGTAAGATAGCCAGTACTGCTGAATGATGCAGGGTTTGTAAACACTTCATCAAAAACCTCATGGAAGTCAGCAGCTTTCAAAATCCAGTCTATAAACACTGTATTAGAATCTGAAACAATTATGCAATCAAACAACTCTTTGTTCTTGCCAATAAACCCCAGAAGATCTATCATTCCTGCAGTGAAAGGAATTGTTGTCATAGTTCTTCTCATCTCATCTTCTTTGACACCATTGTCTCCCAAGTAGACAAAGACTCTGCCCATATATTCTGTCCAATGTCCTGGTTGGTAGGAGTTTCTTAATCCATTAGGAAGTTTTCTCTCAGGAGCACATTTCACAATCCAGGTATCACTGTTTTCATCTATGATTGTATGGTCAAAATCAAAAACCAACAGAAATTTCATAGCTGTGAGAAAACAGTTTCCAAAACAAACAAGAAAGAAAATTATTTATATAAACACGAGTACTATGTTCCTACCCGATCTTGTGCTCAGAAGAGAAAAATCCTGCAAGAAAGTATCTAAACAAAGTAAACTATTTATGGCCACTACAACTATGGGAAGTTGTGCTGAAGTTACAGATGCAGTCTGTAAGGGTCAAAGTTCAGTGTTCCACTTCTGTTTAAAATAGTTACCGCGACAGTATCAGAACTCACACTGCAGTTACTAACACTTGCTAACAGAGTCAATCTTTCTGTACTCAATGCACCATCGGTTTGACCACAGATTCTATATTTCTCCATCAGCATTTGCCAACGCAAACAAACTGGAATTCTCCCGGCAAAATGTTTCAAAAGGCAACTTCTGCTCAGCAGATGGAGCCAGTGCCTTCGACGAGGACGCACCAAAACAAAGCAGCCCACGAAAAGAAGGGCACCCACTTGTGAAGNGTCCGTGAGTGACCGGGACCGGGACCGGCGGGAGGGCGGGAGGGCGGCGCCGGGAGGCTGAAGGGGTGCCCGGAGCGACTCTCCCCAAAGCTCCCCCAGCTCCTCCCAAAGAACTGACCTGAGCCCAGCGCAGGTCCCGTGACCTCCCGCGGCAGCAGTCAGAGAAGAACCGGGTGCTGGGCACTTCCCTGTCTGCAGGGGGCAGCCGCGCCAGCGCACCTCTACTTTTGGCAAGGCTGCCGTCACCTGGGACAGAGGGAGAGGGTCAGCTCTGGTCCCTATCGTGAGACAAACACATTAGCAACGGCATCTGGAAAACAGACACTGACACCGGCGTCACTCTAACAGTGACTCCTGACGCTTCGGGCACGGCGTGTCAGTCTGCTGCTAATCAGACAAACAGAATTTCTACAGGATGCCTCTCCGTACAGAGTGCCATTTCCTTCACAAATAGTGCTCACACTTGAAAGAGCATTTCACCAAACCTAGTGATAATCTATAAAACCTGGATTTATGTACGCACGCGTGCGTGTAAGCCTACTGCAACAAAGAAGTTAGTCTTGCCAACAAATCAGAAACTCTTCTACAATAGACCTATTTCAGTAAATACGATGAGTGTGCAGGACAAGGATAGTAAAGAACAACCTGTGCCCAAACTGCTGCCTCATCCAGCCAGTGGAATGGCTTTACCAATATTCTTGCTTTCCTTTTGGGAATGATCCCTGGTCCCTGGTGTTCTCATGCCCAAGCACTGCCTAGAAAACATGAGTTACTTATGAGCCAAACCCATACGTACACACAGTCAGGCAAGGGGACAAACAGTTCAGTCAGTCAGTGCCACATTGCAAGTACGTGCACTGGTCTAACTACAGATACAGATACAGATGTTAGACTACAGATACAGATATCCTGTCTTAGCTCTGGGGTATGAGGATGAAGAGAGTAACTAAAACTAAGGATAATTTATTATTGTTACTATGTGAGAATTCAAATCCTGATATACATTTGAATATTGGATTTTCTGATATCAAGTAACCTCAGTATTTTTATTTCCTTCTGCACAGCACCACATCATTTGGAAGAAAATGATGTTCTAGATGAATATTTCCTTCCAAATGAAGCAGATCTTCGACAGGTAATTGTTTTGTCAAAAGCAGAATGGGAAAGGATTCAGAGCAGCACTAAAGAAGCAGCACACATCCTCGCTGAGAAGAAAGAACAGGAAGAACTGCACTTAGGCTCCAAAGCTGCTGTAAAAGACCCGCTCCCTGCTACTGTGGTAAGTACAAGATACATTTGTAAACAAGAGTAGTCATTTTCATATAAAAAAATTCATAGTAACATTTCTAGCTGTACTCCATTTGTTTAACATTTGCTTTTGAATATGTATTTCTATATGTATTTTAACTAAACTCCATTTAAATAAATTTAATATGTAATATAAACATTTATATTTTTTTAATTAAAGCTAAGATGCAAAATAAAAAAAACAAACCACAACCCAAAATTTAAATGTGATTTCTAATTTTGTCTGCACTACAGAGCCTAGTACAAGAGAAACTTAAAGCCAAAAAATTACGTGAAGAAAAGGAAGAGGAAAAAAGAAAGTTACTCGATTTGGAAGAAGCTCAGTTCCGAGCAGCAAAACGGAAGGAGACTATTGATCGCGCAAAAACCTACCTCTCCTATCAGAATGACAGAATGAAACAGTTCCATGTTTGTTGGCAACTCATAATTTTTAAATTCAAATTGTACTGAATGTCTTGAAAGACTTCTGGACACACAAATTACTTTAAATGTTCTCTTGCAGCGTGCACTTCTACTGACTGAGGTCCTAAAGGAAAGAGATGCTCAAGTTGAATTTCAAAAGTTAAAGTCAGTTGTTAACAACAAAAAGGATGAAGAAAGGGAACGTGAACTTACAGAATACATTCTCAGAGAGCAAGAAAAGGCACATCAGCACTATATGAATGAACGGGCACTACGCAAAGATCAGCTGGAACAGTAAGTAGTAATTAAAAGCAACCCTACTTTATTATTTACTTAAACTCTTCTCACATATACATTCTACAAAGTTTTTACAGAAACTTATTAATAATGTGATTCACAAATGCCACATTTTAAAAGAAAAATGCAGACTGCCACAGATCTTGCCCAAAGGGGAAAAGATGTAATATAATTTCAAGTTGCCAGCAGTCTGCATGCAGAATCGTGTCTAGCAGGCTTCAGTAGGTTTTAGTCAAATCACTGTTCAAGTGCTGTTAGTTAAATTTACCTGTATTTTCCTGTTTTGGTTCCGGACAAGGAAAAGGTTAAACTAGAATTTCCATTTGCTCATAACTTATTTCCAGACTGCCCATCACAAGAACACATTACTGTCACTTCTATTCTTTCTCTCAGCTCTTCCAGAAATCTTATGGAAGGGTCCCCAGTGGTATTTATAGGACTGACCCTGGTGGTCTGATAGAGGGAATCAAATTTCCCAAGGCAGAGGAAGGGTTCAAAGTCTTACATATTCCAGGTCCAACATGTAAATCCTTGGAGAACTTAGTATAGAACACTACCAACTTAGCTGCTGCCTGCATGCCCAGAAGTAGAAGCACAGGTACAGTGGGTGTTATTGGGGAAATCTTGTTCTTTGAGGATGTTGCAGAGATAGGCCAGAACCTTATGAATGCAACGATGCTAACAAGTCATCCAGCTCAAACTTGTTACCCCGAGACTGCAAACTGTGAGCATACCATGTGGCTCATTTCTGGCCAGAGGGTTGCCATTATAAACACTGCTGCTGTTTTTCACTTCTGATATTCTACCTACCTTCAACTCAAAGTATCACATTCTTCGGTGCAAGGTACCTATGGTTATGCAGAATATATATCTGTTCATTACATCATGCAGTCCCTAGCCCATTTATTCACCTTTTCCCTATTCAGAATAAAGGAGCATGAGCATCAGGCAGATCTGGCTAAGCTAGAAAACAAAAGAGAAGGGGAAGAAATACAGAGATTGACCCAACTGTACCAACTGGAACTTCAGAGAGCAAAAGAAAAGAAACAGGAGGAAAAAGCTGAGCGCCAGAGGCTGTATCATGTAAGTAACAGGAAAGCAGAGAGTTCAAGATGCTTGTTTCACCTTGGCTGTGATGGCTGCACTTGGCCCACAAATAAATGGGCCTGCAGGCAATGGTTTGCTGGCAGCTTCAGCAGCGTGGGATCAAATGCCTCCCCTACCAGTTGCAGGCCATGTCTTTCCTCTGTGCTTTTGAGAAAGGCCTCTTGGAGGCTTTTCCCTTCTCTTGTCCAAAGGGACATTGGCACGTGATGTTTTAACTGGTCTATGATTAAGGATTAGGCTGTAAACATGAAGGAATATTCTTCTTGACATGAGCACTGGATTTAAGTTTCACTTCCTGCTATTTTAAGCCCATTTTTCTTTGTTAGAAAGAGGAAATAGCCAGAGACTGACCATATCTTTTAAACTTGACTTTCTGTTTATGATTGGAGAGGTTTAGGAATTTAATAATTTCATCTTTAATGGCATCTTGCCAAGTATAAAGTAAAAGTGCCTCAGAATGGTTCTGGCCAGAATGCAAAATACAGTTGTTTTTTTACATAAAAGTATAGAAAACTCCTCTCCAGCTATGTTTTGGATTAAGCTGTTAGACTGGAATAGTTTTGGAAGAGGTGGGCCAAGGGCAGCATGGTCTGTGTGGGTGTTGGACAGTCCCATGCCTCCCACTGTCCCCCTCTCTCATGTCTGTGAATGGGAGCATGGGATAATGCTCTCTGCCTTGCACAGCAATTTGTTTGTGCAATGGGCTGGAGAAGCAGCTGTTTGATGCTCAATTCCCCTTCTCCTTCCTTACATCTACTATCTTCTCTTCCTGCATGTTTGAATAGGGAGACAGATGGAAGTGGAAGTACTGAAAAGCCCTTTCCTCTCTTCTCCCTTTGAAAGAAACATGAGGAGAGAGAACAGGGAGTGGTCCTGGTTAAGCTGCTACTCCAGGCCCAGATATTCTAAACATCATCTGTTGCATCAGAACCATTTTGCCCATACAGGAGTATAAAGCTGACCAGAAAATAATCAAAGCAATAGAGGAGCAAAAACAAATGGAAGAAGATGATCGGATCAAAGCTCATTTTAAAGCAAAGGAAATTATTGCTCGGTTAAGAAAAAAGAAAGAAGCTGAAATGCGTAGGTAGGTACACAGCTAGAGCATAAATAAACCAAACATTATACTGTAGTAATTTTCAGAGCTCTCAGACTAATGACGTAACACAAACAACAACCTACTGATAAAGCAAGTAGGGAATTCAGGAGAAAAAAGAAATTCTTTCACAGGTTCCTTAGTACTAGGTGTGCTAGGGAACAATTTCTCCATCCTTCAAAGTAAAAAGGCTTATGGAAGTACAGGCTACACCAAAGTGTTGGGAACAGTGATTTTCTTATTGCCTGCCAAAGTTCCACCTCCTCAACAATTAAAGACAATTAAGATCCTTGACGAAAATATTTTGAGTATAATCTGTATTCTCTGAGTCAGATCAAGAAAAATGATTTGACTTTTTAACTAGACACATATATTAATCAATTACATTGGGTTCTTATTAAGGGGAGATGGTTTATCAATAGAACATTGAGGGTACAACATGATGACACCACTGAGTTAATCTAAGAGTTTCCTTCTCTTCCTGTTTCTGGACAATACTCCTAACATTTCTCTCATGATGGCAAGATGCTAGGTGTACTTCTCACTGAGTGATCCAGCTCATTATTGCAACAAAAAACTGGTGTTACAAGAAGAGAGGGAACATTTATTTGCTAAATCAGATAATATAAAGATCAATGAGTGGGGTGGGTAGGCCAGCCTGTGTGGCAAGAGAAGACTAGAAGCAGGATTGCTGAGTTTGGTAGCTTCAAGTAGACCTGGGTGTTTTTTCCTGGAATGTTATGGTAGCTCATGTTTTTCTGCAGACGAACACAAGAACATCAGGACAAAGTCATTAGTCAATTAGCTAAACAAATGGGTGAGACATTAAGGATGGAAAGCAATCAACTTGCTAGAGATATTGCAAAAATAGAAGCTGAAGAAGAAAAGAAACGCAAAGAGAAAGAAGCAAAACAAAAGGCTGCCATTGAATCTATTGCTGAACACAGAGCCGCTGTGGTAAGAAACCTGGGCTGACCTTACTCCTGCTTACTCCATCTGAGGAGTCTGGCCCAGATGACAGCTGGTGGCTCTGGTGCCATGCACTGACAGGCTTCGAGTCCACCGACACCTTTCCTGGGGTCCCCTCTCCCTTTCCCACTTCCATGTTGGGTGCACATCTGCCAGAGCTGCTGAAAACTCGGGGCTTGGAGACTGTGCTGATACAGGGCTGCTTCTGCTGAGAGATACGGCTTCTAGCTTAGCAGGCTAACTCCTTGGCTAACTTGTTTGTGTGCTTTGTAAACTGCAGGTGAAGATGAAAATGGAAAAGGAGAGACAGGAAAAAGCAGAGGCTGAAAAAGAACTTAATATGTTAAAGGAAAATGACCGCATCTTCCATGAAATGGAAAAAGCCAAGAAAGAAGGACGACGGGGTGCAAAGATGGAAGTGCAAAAATTTCTGATCCAGCAAATGGTAAATAGAAGAGCTGCACCATGTCGACCCTTCAGAAAGTAACATGCATCTAAACCAACAGCACTAGTTCCTGCTGAGAGGAAGAGAGGAAGCTTGCTGGTTTTTTGGGGGAGTTTTTGTTTGGTGGTTGTTGGTTTTTTCAAATCATGTGTGCTCTGCATATGCCAGTGTTGGGGAGCAGCCTCAGAGCATTGCAAATCAAGGCTGGTTTGCAAAGACAGATCACATCCTTTTCTGTGCCACGATATTCTAGCGCTATTCTCCTCTATCTTCTGAGTAGGTCACCAAGGAATAGTAGGTATTGCTGACATTCACTCAGCTATTTAAAGTTCCCTTTTTATGGAGAGTACATTGGGGGAGATAAGTGGGAAGGGATCACAAGTGCCAAGTATCAACTACAGTGCCACAGATCTGTAAGCTTTTACCCTTTCTAAGCTTTACAGCATAGTGATCTTGAAAACAAAATACTAATCTTTGTTATTCCCTTTTCTTCATCAGGCTGAAAAGCAGGCAAAAAACCAGCAGGAAAAACAAGCAGACTTGGACTACGAAGCTCAGAGAGAAGCTATTGCACTTGGTAAAGAGGAGGAATTTCAGAAATATGCAAAGCAAGTAATTGAGTCAGAGTCCAAGACTACACATCGTCTTTATCCTCTTCTCAAAGCATGCAAAGATGGAAGTGAACTTGAATGCAGGCAGTTTTTCTGAGAAGAAATACTCTTTTCCAAGCATGATGCTGGGACCTAGTTACCTTGTAGCTGTAATACCAATCAGGAAGTTAAAAATATGAAATAACATTTAAACTACCGAGCAAGGAAAGGCAGAAGCCATTTTCAAGTTAAGAAAATACCTTTGTGAACTATACAGGCGAGTTAAACTGTAAATGACTTATATCAAATATACACTACGAATCTGGAAGTCCATTTGAAAAAAAAATTGCCATGTAACTGGTTATATTCTCAAAAATCCCCAGCTTGTATTTCATGTTAGTTTATTAAACTTGAGACAAGAATGCATATTGTAATTGACTGTCACTGTAACCCACTCCAGTCAAAAGCTCACTATTACTGCTATATTTTTAATATTCATTGTTCTAAAAATTCACTGTCCCATGCAATATGAATTCCTAGTGTAAAAAGTCACTTTTTTCACTAGCCTACTTCCAGTTAAGTATTTCCCGTAATAGAACAGACCAAACCAAAACAACTCCAGGGAAAGGAAAAAGAGAACATATATGAAAGTTAAGAGTAATTATAGTATGCAGATTTTGTAGTATTTTGCAATTACCCCTATAAAACAAATGTCATGCTATAAATTAGTTTTATTACATGGAACTATTAATGTGATTTGATCACAGCCCTTAGAAGGTCACCTTGGAGACAAAGAGGACCCAATATAACTGTAAATAGCAACTACAAAAAGAACATGTCAACAGGAAACAACATAGTTGGGCTGTTCTTTCAAAAAGACTAACAACTATTCAATCTACAGTAAATAGATCCAATCTAAAATTGTTTCTCAGATTCCTCAGCAGATTTCTCTCCAACACCCAAGCCACTGGTACATCTCCCTCCTTAAGATTAGTTTCTTTGCTGAAATGTTAACATCATTTTCTTGCCTTGGACAGTTAGAATTTCCTGTAATGACTTCCCCCACCAGTACACTGGACTTGAAATGAGGTGCCCCCCTATCCTGGTGTCCACTGGAAACAAAGTCCAAGAAGCTTGAAGCTTTGCTTTGTTGCACACAACCTTGTGTTTCAGCCCCCCAGCTGCTAGTCGCTGTTGGCCAGACTAGAAAATTATGCAAATCAAAAAAAAAAAACCCCGAACCAAACCCAAATTAGAAAAGTTTTATACGAAGGATGCTTGACAATATTTTAGTTTGGAAAATGGATCTTTTGTATGTCCTCGAGCTTCTGAGCCTGGCTTCCAACATGCACAGGCCTTGGAGAAAGCACTGGACTTTGAGGAAGATGTGAGGCTAGCCCGGAGATAAGCAAGCTGAGAATCAAGCAGAACTGGCTTTACCTCCCCTGCAGTGTAAAAACGACGGGTGTAAGGTGGATGTCTTTCTCCCCGGGTGCAGCAGTCACCTCCTCGAGGAGTCTCTTCCAGGCAAGGCAAGGGAGGAACTTCTGGAAGGAGAGGGAGGGCGATCTCCTCACCCAGGTCCCAGGGCCGCCAAGGGCTCTCGGCCCCAGCCACAGGCAGGCCCGGCGGGTGAAGGGGCGTGTGAGGGGCGACAGCGCCCGGAGCGAACCGAGCCC
>WEIV01019348.1:0-49377 GCA_013390005.1 Calyptomena viridis | reverse complement strand
TTGGGAGTATGTGCTGAAAACCCCAGGTGTTTTCTGGTCTTTGCTTCTGTGCACACCTCTGGCAATGTTTATCAGTAAGAATTCCAGTGTTTGTTGGGTTGTGCCTCTTATTTTTCCTCTCACACATTTAATGTGCTCAGAAAGGTTTGAAAACAAGGTTTCAAGACTTGGGCAGAGTATATTGTTTTTCTTATTTGAACCACAGTTCAGTTCTTACTTTTCTTCATACGGGTAGACTGCTGTGGAAATAGGCTTAGTGACTATGAAGGGGAGAGCCACCAAACTAGGGAGAAAGTCCAGGTCCTCATGGGAGAACAGAATGCACTGTTCCTCTACACAGCAGGCAGCATCTGAGTTCAATAAAACATTGGCTGTAGCCATGGAAAACTCCTCAGAATGTGTGATGTGCTCATAAAAAAATAACCAGCTCATACAAAAATCCAAAATAGATACCCTGTAATCTTCTGGACTCTCTTTGTTTCCTTGGATGTTTCTGCTGTGGGTTCCTGTTTGCTCTATACTGTTCCTTTGTGTTAGTCGTGTCTAATGCCACAAATACAAATGAGGAAAACCAAGTTCATCTCAAGAAAAAACCTGACTAAAACTCTTGAAAGGTCTGCCTCTTTTGTCAACACCAGATGAGCTCTGCCCTTTTCTGTATGTTCAGTGGCCCCTGAGGCTTTGATGAGCAGCAGGGATTAAAAACAGACCCTGAGAAGGAAGGTTCATCTCCCACCATCACTGGAACATGTACCCATTTGCATAGATCTGCTGTGGCTGAGAGCCAGAGCTCTGCACGAGGAGAGCTCATAAATGAAAAATGATGGAATGGAATAAGAGAATAAATACTCTTTTCAAACTCTGAGAATATAATAGAAAAAAAGGAGATTCAAAAGTAATGCATAAAAAATGCAAACTTGCAGATTCTTGTAGATGGCCTTTTTAAGTAATGCATTGAATTTGGTATTGGTGGTGTTTGAGTGATTTATTGAGAAAGTGTTTCTATGAATAAAAACCCCAAAAGTATTTCAGTCCTCTGCAAAGAGGAGTAATTTCACTGAACACTGCATGAGCAGTAATGTGGTCACCCAATCACACAACACTTTCTCTGGTGAAAGGAAGCAGTGTGAATTCACATTGCTCCAACGAGATGGGTAATGCGTTTAGAATCTGTCAATGTGGTATCACAGTGTATCGGCGTAGTGAGCTTGTGTCCAGGGGAGCGCTTTGGCCATGGATGAGAGATTTGGTGATTTACTGCTGAGGTGGAGCAAGAGGTCAGGAGAGGAACAAGCTAATCAAAATTAGCTTGGCAATCACAGGTTTAAATCTGCCATAGTGGGTGGAGCTGGGGGATGAAGATGTGATTCCTGGGATGGGAAGAAGCTGAAAGCCAAATGGGTTCCTGTTATGATCTGGGTGATAATCCAGAGTGTTCCAATCGAGGCCATATTTGAATTACATGAGACAGGGAATGGGTATTCTGGCTCCTTATACCAAAACATGATTTATTTTTTTTCTCTTGCACCTGTACATAGCCCAGTTCTCAACTTAGGAGGTATCAGTCAACCAGAGGGGGAGCAGCAGTGGTTGAAGGAGTGGATTCAAAGAGCAGTGGTTCAAGGGCTGCTCTGGCTCAAGGCTGGTGACGACTGTCTGGGATCTGTCCTGGGCTATGCTGTGTTTAATGTCTTTTTCAGTGCCCTAAGGAGATGGCAGAGTGCTCACTAAGAAAGTTCCCAGCTGACAGAAAACGGAAGGGGGCAGTCAGCATGCTAGCATACAGAGACACCTAAAATCCTTAAGGGAATGGGACCTCCTCATGAAGTTGAATAAGCACCCATGTGAAGTCCAGCCCCTGCACAGGAAGAGCCCTTGCCAGTGCTGCAGGGTCGGGGACTGACTGGTTTGGGCAGCAGATATACAGCACTGTGGAATGTATTAATAGGAGCAAAGCCAGCAGGTGATTAGGAGGCACTGATTATTCTCTCTACTCATTAGTCCCTATCTAGATACTATGCTCAGTTTTGGTACCCTGAAAACGTGAAAGCATGATAAATTCCCATGAGTTCAGTGGAGAGCCACCAAGATGGGTCAGGGCTTGGAGCACCGGTCCTGTGAGGGGAGGCTGAGAGAGCTGGGCTTTCAGCATAGCTTTGGGTGACCCAGGAGCAGCCTGCCAACACCAGCAGGGAGAGTACTGAGGGGATGGGCCCAGGCTTTTCACAGCAATGCCTGGTGGGAGGAAGAGGGAAAAAGTCAGATGCTGAATCTGGGTATAAGGTTGGATGCAACAAGAAACTTATGAAGATAAACTGACCAGAATGAGATCAGTAAAGCATGGGATCAGGTTGCCCAGGGAGATTATAGTCTCCTGTGGAGATTTTCAAGAACCAGCTGTGTAAAGCCATGAGCAACCTGACCTCACCTCATGGCTGACCCTACTTTGAACTAGATTTTTTACTAGAAGCCTTCTGAATTATCCTATGATCCCAATCTGAATTATCCTGTGACCCCATTCCTCTGACAGCATAGCTTTTGAAGTGAGAATCATGAAATAGGGCAAGTTTCCCTGACTTGACAAATTTAGGTCACTTTATTACAGCATTCAATTTTTATTCCATCTGTCATTTGGCATCACCATTGGTGAGTGTTAGCATAGTTCAGAAGATAACAAATACAAAGCTAATAGATTGGTTCATCTTAATTTTTTTAAATGGGGATTCAAAATAGTTTACAAGATGTTTATGATGCATATATGCATATATATATATATATATACTTCCATGCCTGCACACTTGCAAGCAGCTTGAATTTAGATTTTCACTTCTAGCTGATTTCTAGTTGTCAGTACCAGGAATGTATGTGGTGTTGTGCTAATGCCAGTATGTATTATTATTACCAGTCACATTAGTATATTCAAGGCCCCGTATAGCCATGGGTGTAATTCATAGTTCTAATCCACAAAGTCCTAAATTGTAATCTTAGCATACCATGATGGACTTTCGATCTGGATAAGTAAGGAACTACTGTAGCATAGTCAGGCATGTTTATAGAAATTTAAAATTATTTGGTTCGATAAGATGAGTATTCCTCAGTGGATGATTGCCAACACTGAAGACAGACTTGGACTGCTGGAGATACATTTGAGGTATTGCACATCTGTTGGGGCAGCCAACAGGTACAGCAGTTTGTGCAGCAGTTTCTGGACTGTGCTTTGAAGTCTTGTGGCTGTTCTGAGAGTTTCTCCTGGGATTGACAGAGGACTTCAGATCTCTGAATGCTT
Source organism: Calyptomena viridis (assembly GCA_013390005.1). Lineage (NCBI taxonomy): Eukaryota > Metazoa > Chordata > Aves > Passeriformes > Eurylaimidae > Calyptomena > Calyptomena viridis. The sequence goes on along the minus strand of WEIV01019348.1, from coordinate 46,091 downwards.
TGAGGAGCATCAGTGCGCTTCTGCGTGTGAGGATACTGCATCGTCAAACAGTCCAGCCTGTTCCTGAAGAAAGGGGACTCTGAGCTGTTAAGCTGGTTCCTGGCTGAAGCAGACATGTGCCTTTACAGCAGGTATGGGACAGCCCTTCACAAACACTGCCTGGCTGAGAACACAGCTCCCCACAGCAGCAGTCAGTGCAGGACAGAGCCAGTGACCTTGCTGTCAGCAGCAGCCACATGCCCTGCCATGGTGAGGATGTGCCACAGAGCACAGACCCCAGCAACGTTGGGTCAACCCTGTGACATCAGCAGCCTCAGCCCAAGTGCAGCTCCGAGAGCTGGGGCTGAGGGATGCTGGGGACTTCTCACCAGGGCTGTGGGGCTGGGCTTTTGTGCCTGGGAGGGTCTGTGTTGCCAGTTAGCAGAGCTATGGGAGAATGAAAGTGGCTGTGCAGCATCACAAGAATGACAGGAAAGATCAACCAGACTTCTAGGATCCTGCAGGTACAAAAGCTTGGAACCTCCGAAAGCTCCACTTAAGGAAGTACAGCCAGTCTGTTGGGTGGGAAAGCTGGATTCCCACTATGACAAAAGCTGGGAGCTGGTGACTTCTGGGCCCAGAAGCATAGCTCCTGCTCCCCCTGCAGATCTGCTGCCAGGGAAGGGATTCGATTCACTGTCCGGCAGCAGACTAGGGGCTGGAAACTCCCTCCAGTGCAGTTCTGTACCTCAGCTGGTAGCACTAGGAGAAAGCAGAGAATGGCAGCAGTAGGAAACTCCATCTGCTGACTCGATCTAGGGAGGCTTGCTGGGAGGCTTGGATCATGCTTTTCCATGTGGGCACCAACAATGTACCTTGGGAGACTAGGAATGACAGGGGAGGGAAATGTCAACTCACCATCAAGTGATGGATCAGGATAGCAAGCGGAGGGAACCGAAGGTCTGAAAGAGGCCGGTTTTGAGAAAGGGAAGTTTCTGCAGCAGAGCTTTATGGGGAAAAGCATCCTGCCTCTTATGGGAAATTGGGAGACCTGCGTGCCTCTGAGAAGTGCTGGTACACTATGAGCAAACAGGAGAAATTGAATGTCTGAGTACATTTGCAAGGCTATGATCCAGTTCAGACCACAGAGATTTTGTGAGGTAGATCACATGACTGGAGCGCCACCTTGGATTGATCCAAGCTCTTAAGGAACAGGAAGGTAAGGAGGGGGAGCCGCCCTGTACGTGAGTTAGCAGGGGTGCATGGAGCTTTCTGTGGGATGGATGAGGAACCAGCTGAGAGTTTATGGGCCAGGATTAGCAGGCAGGCCAACATGGGCGACACTGTTGTGGGTGTCTGCTACAGACTGCCTTATCAGGAAGAAGCAGGAGCTCAGGCTTTCTTCAGTCAACTGGAAAAAGAGTTGTGTTTTCAGGGCCTGGTCCCTGGGGGTGCTTTAGCCTCCAGAGATTTCTTCCAGCCTCAAATACTCTGTGATTCTGTATTACACTCTGCCTTCTAGGTAACTGCAATGAAAATATCAGCCATGGGAGTGAAGCTCTAGAAAATTAAATAAGGAGCTGAATGTTCTTACTGCAGTTGAAGGAAGACACTTAGACGATTTATCTTGTTGTAAAAGGACCAAGGAATATGGATATCTGTAGCTTGGTCATGCCTCATCTGCCACATTCCTCCCCTCTTAATGGGGATGGTAATGTTTTGGATACTGCAATGTGCCTAGCTGCTTATAGCAGAGACAGCAGGTTAGGCATTTACTTTTCTATCATAAAGATGCTCCTGCATCTTGTACAAAAACGCTACATTGCCTTCTCTCCAGTGGTCTTTTTTATCCCTCTAAACTGGACAAATCAAAGAGCCTGGTAGCAGAGCTGGTCTGCTGGCAAGAACTGGAGACAAATGGAGCAGCCACTGCCCATTGTGAAAAAGTTTTATTTGGACTCATGGTTCATTTTTTCATCTAATTCTCTCTTACAGTGCTTGAGACTCCCAAGAGTTATTTATGTTCATGTGTAAATGGGATGTTTTCTTAAGCAGACATAGAACCATAACGAAGACTGTTTCCACTAATATGGTATTCCATAGGGATAAGTCTGTGTGTCCCTTCTCTATTATAGATCTTATCTACCGAAGAAAAAAAAATTAAAAAAACAAACCCAACTGGCCTTTTCCTGTGTTACATATGTAGTGGTTATTGGCAGGGTTTTTAACTTTAGTTCCTTCAAGGATAGCTCAGGGTTTCTTTTATGATGTGGCAGATGCCACTGTGATGTGAATAGCAGAAACCAGGTCAAGCACAGGAGTTCATGAGTGGACTAATATTTGCTGGGGAGAGAGGCTGACATCAAAGAACAGGAAAGTGGTTGTACTGGGAAGCTGTGCTGTATGAGAGAAACAGAGTGCCTCCAGTAGTGGCCAGAAATGGGTGCCTAGATGAGAATAAGAACAGGATAAAAATATATAGGAACTCCCTAGACGTCACTGTTGCTGTGAGCTATTTTCAGTCCAGAAGATTTCCTGAGCTAGTTGTGATTTAACTATTTAATAACTTGCAATGGATCTCTCTTCCAAGTCCAGCCTTCCTTTCAACCCACAAAAGCTACACATGCAAGGTCCTCCCTGACAAGCAGCTGCTTTGTGAACTGCCTGTGATAATGTGTTTCTGAATCCAGTTCCTGTTACTTTCTTTTGACTATCCCTAGTTCTAGTGGCAGACAACAGGCCAAAAGGTCAGCCCTTGACCATCCTCCTGATGTTACTTAGACCTTCACAGTACTGCTTCAGTTATCTGTATTTTCAGGTGTTTTTGAAGCATATAAAGAAGCTGTTCCATGTCTTTCAAAGATGACAGCAAGGATACTCAAACTTTTCTAGTTCTGCTGTTCCATTTTTACATGAGGTGACTGGCACTGTCCTCTATTTCGGCATAGTGATGTTTCTTTATTCCTTCTGATAATTCCTACCACTGTGTTTTCTTTGAGCACTGAGCTGCTGTTTAAATGAAAGCATCTACCAAAATGTCAAAGTATTGCTCATGAAGGGTAAGTCAGTTCAGAAAGTATCAAGAAAAATCCCTGTCTATGGGAGAACTTTAATTCCTTCAGCAGGGATTGCAATCCTTTGCCTTGCCCAAGTAAAGTTTAAAATGTCAGAAAAGGTGAGGAGAAAGTACTTCCTTAAATCTTTGTTTCCTTTAAATGCTGGTTGCTCTTGGCCTTGGACAACTGAACCCTCTTGCTTAGGATCATGAACACTGCACTGGTCCCAGTGTAACAGAAGTAATAGGTGAGACAACACTTCATTATTCAAACCCAGGAAAGAATTTCTTCTTCTGAAACTATTCAGTTTCTCTTTACCCCGTGCTCTTGTTAACTTCCTTCAACCTATTAAATACTCCCAAAATCCTCAGTAGCTCTGTTATCTTGCTTACATGCAAATTTTTACAAAATAGTGCGTGACAAAGTTTACTTAGGCCTTGAAAAGTGTCTGCCACAACAGCCATATTGGCCACTTCTTTCTATTTTTTCTTCTTCTGAAAATGAATTGATCAGTTTGGTGAACCAACCTCTGCACACCCGAAAATCAGTACAACAGTTTTTGTTTTCAGAAGGATGAGAAAACTGTCCCAGATCAATCTGTATTTCATTGAAGCAGTGGTCTGGGTTTTGTACCTGAGAGAAGGGTGTACATTTCTCAGTTGTATGACTAGTATAGTATTTAATGAACTTAGTACCTGATAAGTAGGTAGCAGCACATATAGATTGACTATAATACTGTGTTAGACTGTTGATAAACAATCAAAAGAAAAACTCTGTAGGCTTGTAACACCTAAAGAGGAAAGATCTCACTGGTAGTGCCACTCTGTTAGCAGGAGCTCCCAGGGCTTCAGTTACAAACAAGCAGATTTTTTTGTGGCTGACTTCTTTAAAATTTCTGGTCAGCCCTGCAACATCTGATTCTTTAATTTGGGTTTCACTTAGCCTGTGGTGCTGTTATCTGTTTATGTTTCTGTGTCTGTCTGTTCTGGTTTGTGTTGGTGTTTAATATTAATAAGATGAACTTTGTCGCCTCGCTTTTATTTTTTCCTAAGTAAGTACACATTTCTAGAGATTCTTCAGAAACAAGCATGATTGTGTGAATGACTTAAGAGATGGCTGAATGTGACTGGCAATGAAAAAGGTGCCAAATCCCATCCGCTCCCTGCACTTCATGTTTCCACGAACAATGCCTCAATGTGTTTATGATTCTATTGGGTAAGATGATATCATGTTGATTCTTTTTTTTGTTATATTGGTACAGATGTGCACATCAGACTTTGAGAGAAGATTTGGAAACCTCATGCTCTAATCAGTGGGTGTCAGAGAGAAGGACTGAGTCATAACAGCTCAAAATGGTTTGGTAGTTTCTTGAAGGTTGAATAATAGTTTCATGTTGGGACGCCCTATGGCTTATGATGAGAGAGATCCTGGGGGCCAACTCGTGGTGGCCTAATCTGGGGAGCTGAGCAGCTGTACCCCAGTTTGGGGTGTTCTACTCACAGCCGCTGTCCTGAAATGGTGGCAGAAGGTCGCTCCCAACCAAGGGAGAGGTGCAAGAGGGCATGTTTCTGCACCTTGCGCCTTCCTCACTTGAACAACAACTTGTGGCCCTTTGGGTTGGGCTCTGGCCAGGTGAAGGCAGAGATGTTGGGCTGTTTGCACTGCATATGCTGACTGAGCAGCTGTTCCCTATCTTCTCCATGGGAAAGAGGAAACCTTCTCCCACAGGCTGGGTCTGGCCCTCAGCCCTCTGCTGAACTAGCCCGTCAACGCTGTAACTGTGCTGAAAATTATCTGCTTGTACAAGATTAATACATTTTAATTAGCATGGTTTGATGTGTGGTGTGTGGGTATAAATGAGCACATTCTGAAAGCAGTTTCTGCTACTGTTTTGAACCTCTGTATCCATAAATCCAAGACTGTCAACATGTATTAGGGTTGGCACTGTTTCCAAAGTGTTGCTTTATATTCATGTTGATGCTGTACATGTATTGAATCATGTTTTTAATCTAGGAAATTAATGTTATTGCAGTGAGCAACAAATAGGCTGTTCAAAAACACTAAGACTGAATTATCAGCATGGCCAGTGGGTGTTAACGGGAACTGCTTTCTTATTTTAATCCAGTGAAATTGCTGATAAGGGGCTTTGAGTTAGGAGAAGAAAGAGCAAGTTCGGTGCCCCCATTTTATAGGCAGGCATCCTCTCTGAACTATGCATTATGGATCATAATGAATAGTTTAAAAGCATAATATGCAGACAACGTAAAAGTTTCCTATCATCTGGTAATAATTTTGATTGCAGTGCAGTCAAAACTTTGGTACTTTCAGGAAAGGATAAGTGTAGATGCTACAGAATCTGTATGAAAAAAAGGAAGCACAGGGCAAGTTAGGGCATGTGCATGATGGCTTTAAATAGATAAACAGTGTGGCAATTAATTTGAATGGTGTTGGGTAGAACAAGTGCCCAGGAAGGTGTGGAAGGGAGCTGGAGAGAGCATAAATTCCTGGGTACTCCTAGAAGAAGCTGATGAAAGAAGAAGAATTACTTAAAATAATTTAAATATTGACTTATGCTCTGGGTGATTTCCATCTGACTTAGCAGAAAGTTATTTTACCCAGATTTTAGTCAAATCCATGCACATTGTTATGCTGAAGACAGATTATTTTCTCAAAGACACTGTTTACAGTTTGCAAGATGATCAAACAGATGGTTTAAATTTGTTCTGATGCTCTGTGTTTTTTCACAGTCTCTTTGTAAGTTAAATAAACTTGAAAGTGATCTGTCTAGAACAGTGTCATTTTCCAGATAAGATAGCTGCTTGAGGACATGTCTGTCTTCTCTCTCCAAAAAGATAATCCTCATCTTCAGTAAATAGCAATGACTGTGACTCCCTGCCCTTCCAGGACTTTTGCTTTTCTCTCTGCTCTCCAAAATGAACCCATGACCTCACTGCCTCCTACTGTAGCTTCTGTAAGAGGTCCTTCATCATCCATTGTCCGTGGACATTGCCCATGTCCTTTTCTGTTCCTTGTTCTGTTCCTGTTAGTCACTCTGACTGACCCAGTATGGATCCTGTCTTGCATGACAAGAGGGAGCTGGGAAAAAGCAGAGCAGCATGAAAGAGGTGATATTCCCACCCTGCCAGAAGTGATATTCCCAGTGTGCAGCTGTTCAGAAGTCCAGACATTTCCTTTTAGCATCCCTCCAACTGTTTAAGGTCTCTTTTTCCTTGCTGGCAAAGCACCCACTGCAGCCATAAATGATAGCCATGTGGTTCATCTTCCAAAGGACTGAACGTGTCACTGTTTGTCCCGTGTGTTACAGGCTGACGCTGGTTTCTGAACCAGCTCAAGTTTCTTCAGACTGGCTGCTTTCTGTCTTCAGTAGGAGGCAGAGCTGCCACAGCCCCTGGTCTGCCTCTTATGCAGTGAATACAGTTAAAAAAGATCTTTGATGTGCTCATGGAAGCCTTGATTAACTGAGCAGCTCCAGAAGACTTATTTGTGCATGACAAAACAGTGGGGGGAAAAAATATTTTCTTTCATTATCACCCCCATTTTGGCACAGGGCTGCAAATTCAGCCTCAATTTTCTGTGCACATTAAAATAGCTATTTTAATGATATGTCTGTTGTCATTGTGAAGGATGAGAATCTACTCCTGGATCTACCTCAGCAAAGTGTTTGACAAGGTGCTGAACTAATTCCTTTCCACATTTAATTTAAGCAGAGCAGAATTAGATTGTAATTAGATACCTTTGAACTCCTCTTCATAGCTGTTTAAATCTTTAAATCATTGTTAGTATGACCAAATAGTCCTTTAAACCAATGTAAAGACCAGCCAAGAAAATTAATCTGGTGGCTCTTTATCTTGCATAAGAATGCAGTGTCAGAAAGGAGTGTAATTACATAGAACCTGGAACTTCCCCTTTGTTTCCTCTCCACATGCTTTATTTCTTCTTTCCAAGAAAAGGGAAAACAAACTGGTGTAGAGATCTGTGTGTTGTTTTCTTTTTTTCTTATTCTTCTCCACATTATATTTTCCTTTTTTGACTGAATCAGAATCTTTGTTCTTTTGTGATACATATTCTGACAGTCTTTGTGGATACTAATGATAAGTATGTGATAGAAATTTCTTGGCTGCTTTTAGCAGCAACAGAACAGTCAAAATGGTGGACCAGGTATTTGCCCCTCTTCCTGCTTTAGAAAGGCCTCAGCAATCAGATCCTCCTGAGCAAGGCAGTTTGAGTGGTCAGTTTCAAACGGATCAGAATAACAGCTCATAACTGGGCCAAGTCTAGTGTAGACATTTATGCTAAATTACAATTTGCTATGAGCTCTATGTAAAACCCATGGCAGTGCACATAGCTCATACCATGGTGGTTTGCAGAAGTTAGTAGGCAATTTTTATTTTTTTTTTTTTTTAATTTTTAGGATAGAAGATTAGGACATGTTCTTTTTAAGCACCTTTTTTAAAAATGACGCATTTTTTACAAAAACTTGTATAACCATGTTTATGCATCTATGAAATCAGGCTCTGCAAGCAGGTTTGGACATGCTACTGTCTGCTCAAGGAGACAATGAGACCTCCTTGTGTTTATAGGGTTTGGGAGGGCTGTGAGGGAAAAGGAAACAATCTTCTTCATGTTTATATTCCAGTGTATTTTTCTCTCTTCTTGAATGAACAACATAGTTAACCTTTCAGGTGGCATAGACAATGTAAAACATATGCTACTCATTTTGGTGATTTCCCTTTTACACTAGGCTGGATTTCCAAATGACAAAATATGTTTTCAGTTCACAAATATAGTTCTAGTCCCCACATATATAGAGGAAAATTATCCAATGAAATTGTCACCTGCTTCAGAGAGGGAATGAAAACAAATATATGCAAGTTTAAATCATAGAAGCATAGAATGTTAAGGGGTTGTAATGAACTTTAAAGATCATGTAGTCCCAACCCCACTGCCATAGGCAGGAACACCTCCCACTAGACCAGGGTGCTCAAGGCCTTGGCCAATCTGGATTTGAACACTGCCAGGGTTGGGGCATCCACAGCCCCCCTGGGCAACCTGCTCTGGTGTCTCACCACCCTCACAGTAAAGAATTTCTTCTTAATATCTAACCTGAATTTCCCCTCTTTCAGTTTGTACCCATTGCTCCTTGTCCTATCATTACAGTTCCTGATGAGGAGTCCCTCTCTGACTTCCCTGTAGGCTCCCTTTGGATACTGGAAAGCTGCTATGAAGTTTCCACACGCCCTTCTCTTCTCCAGGCTGAGTAGCCCCAACTTTCTCAGCCAAATATTTTGGTGTTTCAGCTAGCCTATTCCTCTCAGTAATAAGCAGAGACCTCAAAGTACTTGTAGGGTAAAAGAATGGAAAAGATCCAAGCCCACAGCCTGGCAAAAGCATCTCCTGTTCTCCAAAAGGGTATGGCCTGCCAGAGCTCCCTGACAAAGGTGAGCGTGGCAGGGATTGCAGCCTTTGTACTCATCTCCTTGGCTACAGTGTGCTAGATCTCCCAATCCGTGTGTGGGCTTGCCTTTTTTTGTTCAACCCCCCCACGCCCATTTTTTTTTCTAGAACAAGTAACTTATCATTTGGGCTCCATTACTCTCTCAGGTGAGACTTGCACTGGGAATGTATTATTTACACATCTGTGCTCCAAGATGGGCACTGGCCAATGGGCAGTAACAGACAAGCGCTGCTGTAAGGGTTTCTGGTGTAACCTGAGGTGACAGGGGCACGAAGGGAGGTGAGGACAGCCATTCACTAGAGCTCCAGTCAGAGAAATGTTTGTGGAAGCTGGGTTTCTCCTGTGTTTGCAAATGATCAAGGGGTCTGTTTAATGTGTTCAAAGATAGGGATGCAAATTAACAAGGATTTTAATGAAAAACTCTTAGAAATGGACATTTGACTTTTTTTCAGGTAAATGTTCATGAGCTTGTAGTGTAATGTTAGTCTAGGTTTGGTGCTGCTGAGGATTCCTGGAGAGCAGCAGGGTTTTAAGCAAGGTGAGGAGCCACCGGACCAGGGGAAAGCAGACAAAGGACACAGCACCAGAGTTAGGGCTGGGGGAGAAAGAAAANCCCGTGAGGGAGAAGGGGGGCGCGAGGCGCGGGCGGCGGAGCGGCTGTGGAACCGGGATATTTTCGCCTAAAAAAGATGTTAGTTNGAAAGAAAAACCCCCAAACCCAGAAAGAAGTGCGAGTTGTGGCTTGAAGGTGTGGATGGGCAACTTCATGTGATAAAGGTGCATTTAAAGCGGCAAATCCCAGGATAAAAGCTGATCAGATTGTTCCGTAGCTGTTGACACCACATCGATGGAGGTTGTTTCTGAGGGCTGCGGCACCGTCGCCGTTCCCGAGAAGACGGCGGCGACGCTGACCGGGGAGGCTGCACTCCCGCGTGCTGCTTTTATTACGAAGGGAATTGTATAATGCCTTTTTTTTTTTATTTCCTCCACCGCCCCCCCCGAAGCTGCTGAACCACCCGATAGTGCCTAGCACGTTGTATTAAAGTTAATGGCTCTGGTTTGTAGAGCTGTTCTGCTTTCCTTAATAATGTTAAGGGGAGGAGGACTATAAACTGAGGGATGTTTGTTGGTTTCCATTTTATTTTCTCAAACAGCCAACGTATTCAAAACAGATTGGAAAAGCATAACCTTGAATGAGAATTTATACACACACACAGAAAGGGGAATTTGCAGGTATGTTAGTTTATCACATGCTGCAAAGATGTTATCCAGTACAGCTATCCAACATATCACATAATTATTTGGCATTATAACATCCAAGCACATGATTTCCATGAAAAAAAAAAGAAAAATTAAAACCCCAAAAGCTGTCATTGCAAATTGCTTCTAGTTGCTCTTCGAAGTAGAAGCCTTTTAATAATTTTTTCCTCCAGTTTACTGACTTTTTTATTTGTCTCCTTATTGTCTCCTATTTTCTCTAATACTATAGGGAAAAGAAAGTCTAAAGCTTACATAACTTTCCAAGGGCTGCTTTTCATGCTAGAAGGAAAACCTATTTCCCAAGTATTTCCCAGAAAATGTTATGAGCAACTATGTTTCAGAAAATGAGCAGCCCAACCAGATCTTGTAAAGTGCTTGCCTTCCTTCAGATGGTCCTGCCCACTGTGACTGAAACATCAGTTTCAGCTTTGTGTCACAGAAATATGCAACTTGATTTTAGCAGAGAAGTGACCTTCCCATTGTATAGACACTGGTGAGGACAGTGTTCCTCGTTGTGGACATTTGTGTTTAGTGACACAAGCTACTGAGAGATCAAGGAAGTGCCATAAAGGAAACACACCTTATAGTACAAGACTCACAGAGCAAAACTTGCGCAGCTCTTTGGAATGATGAAAGATGTACAAACAGAAGTTTATGTGGATGGAATTTGTTTCGGTTTTGGTGATGTAGCTGAAAGATAATGTACCTCCCCCAGCCTGAGTGTGGCCAACCTTGTAGGAAGTGAGAGAGAGTCCATGTTTCCACGTAAAGGAGTGAAACCAGCCATATGAAGGCCATGAGCAGGGCACAATTCCTCTGTTTGCACCAGTAGCATGGCTGACCTGTTTGGTGTTACTCTCTGGACTTGAGAAGCTTGCTGATGGTTTTTGTATTCTGTAAATACTCCCAAGAATAGGATATCAAGGGGAGAGAGAAGAGCTAATTACCCTGACTTCATCTCTGCCCAATTTCCTCCCTGGTTAAATAGGGCTGACACATGCCTTGCATGGAGATTAAAGCTACTTTGTTATGGAAAATTGTAATTAGGGCTGATCATCTAGTTCTATAGAAACTCCAGTCAGCCTGTTAGTAGCTCCAAAGAGCCCAGTGGCTGTTTAATTGGTCATGAATGGCAGAACCCTGCATATCATGATAAATCTGACAGGCGTTTTAGGTGATAAAAAACCCCCTTAACAATGCCTAGATGTTTAGCTGGTTAAAAAGCAATGGCCAGACATTGGTCACTTCCTATTCTTTAGCTGTCAAAAGTGGTTTTGAGAAAGCAACATTTTTATATTAGTGTTTCTGCCTTTCTGGCCTATTTTCACCAATGAATCTAAGAAAGATGGAAGCAAGCAAGGAATAAAAATCTGTAGGGACAGAATTTAGCTTTTCCCTAGCAGTACTACATAGAAGGAAAATGAAAATATGGTGGGTTTTTTTGTTTGTGCTTTGTTGTTGGTGTGTGTTTTTGTGTTGTTCTTTTTTTTTTTAAAGGAAGCATTAGATTAAGTGCTGAGCTCACGCTTATTGGCAGGTTGTGATGAATGGAGCTGAACCCAGACTATGTGCATGCTATGGGGCTATATTCCTCACTCCATCACCTGTGCTCTGGGAGCTTCCTTCCAGGACTGTGACAGGCTTTTCATGACGGACTACTCAGATTCTGGTCTCTAGTAAGGTTGTGACTCAGGAGGAAGATTAGTTTCTCATTTAAAGCTTCCCAGGTTGAGCTTAGCTTGTCTCTGCCCAGACATGTGTCACAGCAGAGCTCTGGTGTGCAGCACTCACCAGGGAGTCCTGTGGAGACACGATTGCTCACTTCTTTTGGACTGGTGCTGGCTGTCTTCTTTTTCCTTTTTTTAGCAACAGGTATAAAGGGACTGGTTGAATTGGTCTCTGCCTTTCAGACAAACATTTAGCACAAGAGTACTTGTCCCTGCCCAATGTAATTTTTAAAAAGATGCCTGAAGTCTTCTGTTCCCTAGTGCTGGGCAGCATCACAAGTTGACTGTTAGCCAGGAAAAAGATACTTGTAGTTTGTGCAAAGCTTGGGGAAAAGAGGAAAGTCGATAGGACCTACAAAACTGAGGCACACACAAACTGTCTTTCCCACATCTCAAATACTTCAAAGCCAAAGTCTGGTCTCAAGTGTGTCAGCAACAGCCTTATCACCACCAAATACCAAAGGTGTGCCACTTCTGTGTTCAGTGTGCTACTACATAGGTAGCAGCAGTGTTCCTTCTGTTATAGCATGGTGCTAGTGATACCAGGGCATTGCTCTGCTGTGACCTCCTATGTCATTTTCAGAATTGCTGTTTAGCAGGATCTGACTCCCTGTTCCACAGCAAGCGTGTCTCTGTTGTTCCCAGGCACATGACCTTGTATTTGTATGCATTGACTCTCAATCAAATTAGGATTGCTTCTGTCCACCTCTGGCTTGAGCAAGATCAATGCACAGGATAGGCCTAATATTCATTGATTAAAAAAAAGAGTAAAGAAAAATCAAACCCACTTTTAAACTAAATTGCAGTGGCTCCTGAACTCACTGGGAGCGAAGTCCACTTTAAAAATCAAGCTCCAGTGGAAGCTAAAATGAACAATTTGGAGTGCTTGTTTGCATCAATTCTATCTTCTCAATATAAAAGTCAAGAAAATAAGCAGGTGTTATGTTTTAGGCTCTCATGCAGAAAGACAAGGAGTGCAATCTCTTTCTCATTTTCCTTCTGATTAGGTTGTCCTATCCAAGATATGACATGGAGCCAACTTACAGCAAGGCAATTTCATTTCTCAGAGAGATAAGAACGCAGAGGACCATCAGAGATGGCAAGGTACCAAGTGAGACCTATCAAGTATCAAATAGGACATAGGCTTCCCCACCTCCTGTGTGCTCAGCTCTCTATTTCTATCAAAGTGAAATGGGATACTGTTGAAACTCTGAAATACATTGACTCTTTAAGCCCCAAATCTTATCCTGAGGAGACTGAGCAGTACACCTCAGAAAGACATGCAAGTCCTCCTCAGCATGCCAGGGCTGAGGTTAAAGTGAAGCCTGATGTATTTGTAAGGTCAGCCCATGTTTCCTTAAGGAATATGGTTCTGGGCTGTCTTGTTAAGGAACCAGAGGGTTGGTTGTCACATTACCTATTAATAGAGTTCAAGGTTGATAAGGGTAATAGGGATGGGATGACAAAAAGAAATAGCATGAGCAGCAGATGTGACCTCCCAAGCTAACTGGGAGAGAGCTTACAGTAGCACAAAAATGTTCACGTTAGACCAGTCTTTTCTTCAGACTGCTGAAGAGCTGTTTACTTGCTTTGCTGATTGCCTCTGGCCAATTTTAATCTTGAGAGTATGCCTGCCTTGTTCTCTGCTTTGATCTCATTCCTTCTGAGTCAAAACACAAAGATGTTATTAAGATAAATTAGTAGAGACAGTTCAGGAACTGGGTGGGAAATGCTGATCATCATCTCCCCTGGAGATAAAATAATCCCCATGTTCAATCAATTCAGAGTATGTAACAGCTCTGAACAACTCCTTTGAAACATGGGAAAACAATGGTGCTCTATGAATTGATTGTATTTGTCCTAATTATAGCAGAACTTTGAATAGGAGTACTTAGAAATAAATTGGAGAGAGTGCTAGAAATACGCAGTGCTAAACAGGCTAGCATGGGCTGAGTACCCTGTATCCTGTAGCATTAAATACCCTCTTTCTGTGCAGGCCTGGTTTCATTAACTGTCGTAAACAAAGGAGAGAAAGTGTTCTGGAAAAAAATGCTGTGTAAACTCTAGTAAAGAAAAACACATGGGAGTGTCTGAATCATGGCGCTGCTTCCATTTGAGAGTGGCCCTCAGGAATTGTTGGGTTTGAGCAAAATGAATAAAAGTTGCAGTTTGGGCTTTTTGTGCTTTCAATGCCTCTGTGCTGAGATAACAGACCCATTTGGGAGCTGGTTAACTTGAGCAATTGGAGATGACAAATACCCAAAAAAGAGAAGATAAATTCAAGAGTTTTTCTGAAGAGAGAGAAGATTAATAGCGTCAGGGTATTTAGAAGATTCAGATAATAATTTCACTAAGAAAACTCTGACTTAGCCTACGGTTATAATGCAAGCCACTCATTTAACAACTACACTCAGTAATTTCTACTTCTAGAATAATCACTAATAGAAAAAAATCACCTATTGACATAATTTATCCTACCTAAATGGTACAGTAAAGAATGCTTTGCATAGTGCCTTTTTATAAAGATCGTCGTAAATCTGAGATAATTAATGTGCAGTTGCCATGATTTTTATAATTTATGAAAGTTCATGAGCATTTAACTATGCCCACAGACCTGAAGGGCATACCTCAGAAGCAGCATAAAGCACCAGGGCACATTGCAGAAAACAGGATAGGGTAGTATTACAGTGCTTATAGCAGTGTTTGTAACTTTCCATTGAGCCTACCAAGGAGTCTAACCTTGTTAAGCAAAAATTTGTGAGGGTTTTTTGGGGGTCGTGGTTTTTTTTTTTCCTGTGGTAACTCCACTTTGACTTGCAAGATGATGAGGAGTTTCTTTTAAAGTGTCAGTGGGTAAAAAGCCTAAGAATTTTTTGACAAGCTTCTGCCTAGGAAATCTTGTATAGTAGGGAAGGGTGAGGAGTAATTGTGAATATAGGCATCTCTGTATTTTTGTTTTAGAGCAATATAGAAATTACAGTATGATCACGAGCCTGAGATCAGTCAGTCAGGATAGGAGGAACCAGGAATCTGAGATAATCCTCCCTGGAAGTCCATTAAATTGGACATTGTGACCTTGAACTTTCAGTTAAAAATAGCTGAATTTTTGTTTGCTTCAAAGTTCTTTTCAGTTTGGTCTAAAATGAAGAATAAGTGAAGTGAGCACAAGAAGGAAATTTTTCTGAGGCACAGGAGTTGCTCTAAGAGTGTCATAGGGAGCTGCACAGCAGGAGCTTTTTTGAAGCTGGCTTGAAGCTGGCAAGGTCAGGACCGAGGGAAGAAAAATAAAGGAAGTATTATAATTTTTTCCCTCCTTCCTTTTTTTTGTTCTAGGCTTCTCCCAGAAGAATGCTGACAAAAAGCACAGTATTCCAGTGCTCACTTCCCAAGTATGATTGTGTTGCAGTTGCAAATGGGCTTAAGGAAGGTAGGGCAGCTTCCTTCTTGCAACTCATCCAGCCATACACACAGTGCTTCAGGTGATGTTCACTGGGATCTAGCACTCAGGGCTGATGCAGCGTTTCAGTGCAAGTTCAAAGGGTCCATGTCAGAAATGGCAAAATTGGCTTGGAGGTGACTTTTGTGTATACTAAAATGGCAGCATGCATTTAAATGGCACATTTTATCTATAGCTGTTGATCTGCTTTGGTAGAACATCTTAAGGGACAATACTGCTTCAATTTAGCAGGATTAACATCAGCCCCATGTCACATATTATCAGTGACTTCCTGCAAGGAACTGCTGAAGAACCAGGAATAGAATCCAGTTAAACTGGCCTCTAGGTCTAGGGACCCATTCATGCCTCGGTATTAATCCAGATCCTGCTCCTCTGGGAAAAGAAAGAAATATTTCCCTGTATGCTCTTGCCTGGGTTGAAGTAAATGGAAAAGCCAATCACAGCAAAGGAAACCTTATAAGCTTTTTCCCCTTCAAAGCAGGCTTTCTTCAAGGTAAGAAGGAAACAGAGTCACCAATTAGCGCAGCTGGGTCAGGATAGATACAGGTGTTAGTAATAATTATGATAAGTTAATTACTTCCAAGTGAGATTGAAGTGACTGCAAAGAGACTAGTTGACCCAAGTTTCCTTGTCTGGCTGTGACTACCTGGCAGAGCTTTTCAATAATGGACTACATTAGTAGGCTGTCATGAACCCAAACTTTGTGTATTCCTGTAGCTCAGGATTTACTGTATTCATGGTAACGCACATCGCTGTTGTTTGTAACAGGACAGAGGTTTTGCAGGAGCTCTGCAAGGACTCAGGACCTAAGGCTTTGTCTGGGCTTGTCTTGGCCTGCCTGGGGCTTTGCTTTAGCTCGTTTAGCCGAAACAGCAATTTCTTAATGAACAGGTGACTGTTACACAATTTGTTCTGCTTTTGCTTAGCTTTGTACAGTTGTGTGGTATAACCATAATTTTTGTTTAGCTGAGAGTAACAAGTAGTTTTTTATGTGGAATGAAGAATGCAGGACCCTAGCAAAATGATGTGGCGTAGAGGACTATAAACATGGCATCACGGCAGAGGCCTCAAGAAGAAAGCTACTGGATGCACTGTAGAGGAGTACAGGTCTGAGATATCAATAGAGGACTATAAACAATGCATCAGTGGTCAGTTGACTAACAGTTAAATAAAGGCAGACCTGACTACTGGGTAAATCTGGTTTTAGGAGTAACAAAGAGAAAGCATCCAGTGTATATAAAATCTTATATATGGTGTGAGGCCAGCCACCTTAGGATCCAGGTGGGCAGTGGCAATGTGAATATAAAGAGGAGAAGGGGCAGGTGCTAAGAGATGTATGTTACAGTTTCACCTTTATCATCTTTATTATTGAGACTTAATAGCATTTTTCTCTTTTTTTTCCCTATGATAATTAGATAAAGATTAATAATTTAGTGATTGCAAGTTAAAGATTCAGTGACAGTAACAATTGGCTTCAATCATAAATTGTCTTTTTGGCCATACCATGAATTTTGAACAAAGTGCAACCAAATGACTTCTTAAAAAGGTTGTCATCACACACTGAGAATAATAATTGAGAAGCTGTGGGGGTAAAATATCTCAGAAATTCTCCCAAGTCAATACTACATGTTTTCCATAGCCATTTGTTTACAGTAAAATTAATTGCTTATTTGATCTGTAGGAGGTGAAACAATGTAATAAAATTCTGAAAAGGCACCTCTGTGATTTAGCTGTTTCATTCAAATATGTATCTTTTACTCAGGATGTTTGCTATCAGTATTTCAATAAGTTTTTTGCATCATATCTTTTTGGAGGAAAGGAAGGTGAATGGATCACTGGTTATTAAGAGAAAAGCTGAGAAGTTGTTTGTTACTGATTCATACAGTAAATATTTCATTCAGTTATTTAATGAAGCTGTATTCAAAAAATAATGTATTTTGTTTTGCCTTGTAACATTGATATGCTACAAGAAACTTGCAATAAAACAAGATTTATTGTTATTTTTAGAATATGATTTGAATCATATGCCTTTATAATGAGGTTTGACACATGTGCTGTGACTTTATTTTCCCTGAGCAAGTATGAATATTAACACACCTTATCATAAAACAAGCCTCTAATTAAAAATATTTTTATATGTAATTTACATCAGTCCAGTGGATTTTTTGCAATATTTCCCCCTTTTCTGTTTGGTTTAAGTATACTTCTTGAAAAATCTTTTAGTACATCACTCAAATTTGCTGATAGTGAAATTTTCATTTGATGAATTCTAATGACAAATTTGATTCAATATAAGGAGATCTCCATAACTGAAACTTTGGTTCTAATTCTGATAGTGCAGCTGTTGGCTGTCAAGTAATTTCCCACTAAAATACATGTGAAAATGATATCACCGTGAAATAAGCATTTTGAGTACCTGAATACTCTGACAAGTAGAGTTCTGGATTGATTTCTGACGTAAAACTTGCAAAGGTCTTGTAATGTGAGATCTTTTTTCCACATCAAATATTCCCCTTGCAAGCATCTCGTGTTTTGAGCTGCAGGTCCAATTTCTTCCCTGAATTATAATACCTGGCTTGCAACTTTGTACTGCGGTACTGGGACTTTGTCCCAGAAAGTACAATAAGCAGTGATGGGAGATTCAGATTTACCAACAGCACATGACTTGTTCACAAATTGCAGAATGGGCTAAATTAGCTTAAAAGCCCATGAAGATTAAAAAACAAGGTGAGACAGTGGCCAGCCACCCTCGTTAGCTGTTGCTAATGTGGCATAGCAGAAGTTCATTAAGGACTGTGTAGTGGCAGATCATACCAAAGTGTCTGGCATGAAGTGACCGGTGTCCTTCCTTCCTGCCTGCCTCTGCACTACTTGTCTTATTGCCTCTGGAAATGGAGTTTATAAGCTCTTACCTGACTCCTGTGTGCTGCCAACTGGCCTACAGAATGTAGCTGGAAATGAGGCCATAATTTGAGGTGTTTTAATTTATATTTCTCTCTCTCCCTCTGCTGCCCTGAAGTTTTGTGTGGCCTGCAAATATCTTTGTGCCTGAACAATATCTGTACAACATCTGACATCTTGCTGAATGAAAAAATATGAGACCTAGACCTTTATTGCTAGGCAGAGAGGACAATTTCATAGTAATTATGCTGAGGATCCATTTGTGCACTATTAAAAACATCTTTTGTACACTCCACATATCTCAGCAATGACATTAAATTATTTCTGGATTTTTTTGCTGTACTTCCCATTTGCTATAAAAGCCTACAGATGATCAAGTAATGATAGAAAATATAACTTAATACAAGTATTGAAGCTATGTACAAATTAAAAAAATGTAGTTAATGTGCATTTTATTATCTTCCCTGCTGTTTTTGATGGCATCCTCTGTGTTGGATTACACCTCCCTCCCTCAGACAGTGTCTGCCATCGTGTAATCTGTCGTTCTTGCTGAGCCATGGAACAGTTCTCCTGGTCAGACAGGAGCTGCATCTCCTTAAAAGCCCACACTTCAGCCTCCTGTCACGCAGTCAAAGGAACTCCCTCCAGTGTAACTGGTACTCACCGTAACAGCAGCCGCCCTCCCTGTGACTCTTGAATCCTGCTCAAGGGTCACAGAGCTCTCAGGGCTCACAGGGCACTTGAGGCAGCCCTTATCTGGAGGCTATAGAAAACCTCATTGGATCCTCTAGCCTACTCCGTAGTATTTTAGGATAGATATAGCTGTTGTGAGGTGCCCACAGAAAGGGAGCTGCAATATATAACCATCCCAGATAGGGATGTAGCTTTGAGCTATGGGAAATCAGAGCCAAAACAACTGAACTTCTTGTTACTGTGTAAAAGTTGGCATAGTCTGAATCCCTTCTTCTACCAGCTGACTTGGAACCTAGATTCCTGTTCTCCTTCCTCCCGTCTCTGCCCCTCCCTCTGTCATTGTCAGTATAAACAAGCTCCATCCTGGCTCTCGTCAGTGATGGCAAGAGAAGACAGACACTCTTTTTGCACAGACCAGGTACAGTAGAACCGTAAGAAAAGAGAAAAGGCTGCCTCTTCCTTTTGTTCTGAGCAGCCTAAGATTGACTGAACGGTTGCTTGCTTCTTGCTATGTGCATCCGTCTGGATGTGTGTCTGGGTAAAATTTTTTCTGGTCTGCCTTGAAAATGGCAAAAGCTGGCAGCTTGTCTTGGTCTCAAAGAGAAGCTGCCTCCTCCTCCAGCATATGCATGCTTTTTGTCAAGGAATGTGGCCCCTGTACTTGCCTGCCTTGTGAATTACCTGAAATACACAGTCGATGGATACTACCTGTCAGCACATTTCTCTCGACAGCTCCAGAGGGGAAAAAAAGAGTTTAAATAATCGTCTCTCTTCCATGTGCATCAGGAAGGAGTGATAAAAAAATGGAGATAAAAGACTATTGAAGCCTTAGGACATTTCATCTCTTTTCCTTGGGGCAAATGCAGGTCTCATTCCTATAGTAAACACATTTCAAGCTGTTCAGTTTTAAATTTATTTAGTGACAATAGTTCTGAGGCTTCTCTGGAGAGGTTATTTTGTAATTTAATAGATGCCACTGTTGGGGAACTTTTTTTTTGTTTTAATTTACTCAGTGATTTTCATCTTTAAAGCACATTACAGACCTTAAATAATCTGCAGACAGTTACTGAAAGGAAGCTAAACCATCACCTCTCTCACCCTGAGGCTTTCTGTTAATAACTCTGCATGAACTCCATTCAACTCAAATGTATATTTCTGCAGTTAAATCAGAATTTATAGTATGGTAAAATGGCAGGTCAGGCACAGATTTTTTTTTCTTTCTTGTGTTTTAATTTTAAATGTGCAACTTGCTAATCATTTCACATGTATCCTAACATTCATTCCTAATAATGTTTTTGTCTTGCCAGCTGCATCTTATTGTTTCCAGCTCTACCCCAAACAATAATTCTTCTTTCATCTGTTGAGGTGTACAAAGTGTGCATGAATGATTTATCTGGTGTCACCTCATCTTTGCAGGGCTCAGCTCCCTCTCCTGGTGCTGTCATGCCTACCTCCCTTCTAGGCCATCTTCTGCATCAAACTCATCTGGCACCTCCAAGGTCCTGCTTGTGGTCACATCTGTGTTTCCTCTTTCCTCCCAGCAGCAAAAGCTGCTTCATTGCCCAAAGCCAACAGAAAAAATTGGTGCTGTCTCTCCTTTGTGCCACTCCATGTAGAACAACAACTCCACTGCAGCTTAGAACAACCCCTAGTTCTGGAGAAACTTATCAGAAGGACACGGGTATCAGGAGATTACACCAATGCCCAATAATGCCCTCATGGGAAGGGAAAGTGTACAAAGAGTCTCTGTTATGGTCTGTCAACAAATTGAATAGCACTAGTTAGACCGTTGTCCAAAATGTCCTAGAGCTGGCCTGGAGCCCTGTTAAGTTGCCCTTGAATCCTCACCCTGGGTGATGGGCTGTAGGGAAAAAGACTGCCCATCTTGGTGCCCTCTGAGAGTCCCTCTGCATTCTGAGTGAACCTGGAGCCAGTGCCGATGTAGAATTTAAAACAGATGGGTCAGAACTAAATGTTTCAGGTCGGAAAGGCAGAGAGGCTGCTTGTGAGGGGTCACGTGGTGGTCCTGTTTCACCCGTTTGTCAGCTTAAACAGAGCCCCAGACAAAAACATCTGTTTCACTTGGCCACTTGGATTTGAGGGCATTTGGACTAGATTTTTGACTCAGAGATAATATAAGTCAGGTCTTGGACTCAGAGATAATATAAGCAGCAGTTAAAGGGCTGCATGCTTTCAGGCAGAAATTGCCTGTGCCGTGCCAGTGTGAATTGCCCTACATTTCTGCTACCTTGCAATGTGTACACAGCTAAAAATAGCACTGGCCTTTTAACCGTCACATAGAACACCCAGCACTTACCTGACACTAGGCAAACATGGGCGCATGGAGCTAGGAATTCAAGGAAGCGATCAAACGAGCATTTGTCTGCTTTGTTCTCCTGGTAATTCCTCTTGTGGATTGAGCTGTCATTTTAAATGTAGCAAGTGACTGTGTATTCAGCTTGCACCACTCCAGATGTTCACCTGTTTTGCATTTTATAATCTTGTATTTCAGGGCAGTGTCTAAAATTGTTGCGTTTTTAATAGTTAACTCCAGGAAAGAGTTACATACTGCCTCAAACCCAATAAAAGGCGTGAAGAAGTATTTGCATAGGACCTTGCCTTTGTAATCTTCTAGTCTGCCTCCTCTTTTTGCTTGGTTTAGCCTGCAAAATGCAGAGCCATGTTACCTTGACACATCTGGCAGAGCAGGTCAGAGTTGAGTCTGATGTTAAATTTCAGGTCAGTCAGAAAACACTGTTTTGGTCACTGTCATAGACATATTCAAACCAAAGTCTGAAAGAAAAACCCTTTGTATATTTGTATATTCCTAGCTAAACTTTTCTGCTGAATGCCACATAATGCAATACTGCCCACCAGCTTACTGACTGTAAAACTGGCATTTCAATTATGGGACGATGATCTTGGATGAAGGCCTGCATCCTGCACAGTTTCACTGATAGCACATACCTTCCACTGGCACCTTCTGTGGGAGGTTTCCACTCAATTTCAGATTTGTCAGCAAGACTAATGCCAGCCCTCCTGAGCACCATGAGTCATGAGCCAGTATAGTCCCCTGATAAAATCCTTAAGTCACATTACGGTACCTATTGTAAATAGACTTCGAGAAGTTATTCCATAGTCTGAGAGTCTGAGTCTGCCCTGGGCAAGAGTGATGGCACAGGACAGTTTTGTTGTAAAACGATAGAAGTAAGTGGACAGCTGAAGGTGCACCTCCCTGTACAAAGCCGAGATGCACAAGTAGGTAGCATGGGTACCCTGTGGCACATGCAGTATCAGAAAATATCAGACATTTAAATACAATTTAAATTGTATTCCCTGGTTTGGAGCTCTCTGAACTCTTGCTTCCATGCTGTGTCCTTCTTACTCTCAAAATCTGTGCAATAAGGCAACAAAGCCTTTTGGAGTATTTGGTTTATTTCAGTTGTTTACATTAGCAAACCTAATAAAAGCAAAAATACTGCAATCAATATCGAAACGGTCAGAAAAACATGAGGTTTTTTTGGTGTTATTCTGATCTAGGGCAGGCAGACAGTTTCCAGGGGTATAAATCAAGACACTGGAAGTAGCAGAAAATGTATAGGCAGGTGATCATTCGATTAAAAATGCATGGTATGAATACAACTTAGCAAACCATTCTGTTAGCATTCAGTCTGTATAAATGTTATGATTAACTTTGTAATGTAAACAGGAAAATGGCAGTGGTTTGAATTTCCATCGAAAGGTGCCAGAACCAGCAACCTGTTTGTTGCTCTGTGGTGCAGGGCTAGAAGGAGGATAGATGAAATTTTGCTGTCTCAAGGGAGTTGACTTTGAATATGCTTGCAGAATAGACAGTGGTAACAAACATCCCCCCAGGCTGCTTGGCCTGGCTGTGTCTCTTATTCTCTGGTACTGCGTTAAGGATGTTTTAGATATATATTTCTAAAGTATGCCTGCCTTGAGAAGAGCTGCTTTACTTTTTTTGTCGTTCCCTGTTTTTCTGTTCCTTCCCTATGCTTGTCATTCCTGGGAGGGAATAAAAGTATTGAAATCACTCTACTTGCATTGAATTTAGCAGTATTTACAAGTACTGTTATAGCTAAATTATCTGGCCGTCCCTCCAGAAAGACTAGAAAAGGCTGAAAGAAGTCTCCCTGACATATCAGCTGGGACTGCTGTACTTCACTGAAGGAAGCACTGCAGATGCTTGACTGGGTCATATCTGTTTATCATGTCTGGTTTATCCTTTCGTAAGATAAACATCCAACACTACTCAGTCTCTTTCTAAATAAAAGGTGCTATGCCTCCAGTTCTCCTTACCACCTCACCATGTGGTCTAACCTTTGATCATAAAACCCAAAATGAGTTAACCTAGATATATGTGAGTGGTATTAGTCAGTGTTTGAAAATGGACCATACCAAAGCTTGAAAATCAGGAAGACAGATGTTTAAAAAGCTCAACACAAATGGGATCTAGATGGACACTTTTGCTAATGGGATGATAGCTAGTAAAGGATGAGAAGTGAAGTTTACATTTACACAGCACAAAACTGGAATGTTCCCATGAATCTTCAGAGCTTTTGTCTTCCACAACTGGGCATCAGGCATTGACAGGTAATATAAGAACCCTAGAAAGAAGCCCAAAGAGCCCATCTCCTTCAGGGCGTGTCAAGTTACAGAACATTTCTGTAGTACACAACAAAGTGCCTCAATCAATATCCTTCAGGATGAATCTCGTCCCTAGAGGAAAAGGGACAGGGCTGCTCTGCCAATGACTCTTGTCCTAACAGCTGATTGTTTTTAAGCCTTCTCTCTGGTCAGAGAAATGCCTACAAGGGGCCTGGAGAAAGACCTGGACCAAAAACCCTAACACTTCTAGTACAAAGACCCCCAAATTTCATGTGCTAAGTGAGCATAGCAGTAGAACAGCCAATGTGTTATATGAGGCATGCAACTTCAAGTACTCTTAATAATGTTCCTATTACATTTAATAGTGCAGCTTTAGTTTAAGAGCTAGATTTGCTCGGAAGGTCAGTATAAATAGTTTAGAACAAATATTCTAAATAGGGAAGTAATGAGAAAAGTATTTAGTAATTTTTTTTAAACTACACAGTATTTTTATATTTGTTGCTATGTTAATCCCTCATAAGCATGTTTTCATTAACATTCTTTTATATTGAATGCTAAGATTATTGCAAATGAAGGTCATAACACAAGTTTTATACTAGATTAAATTGCAAAGCAACCTTGTTAATTACTGACAAACCCTTACTGCACAGATCCAAGGAAAACAGCTAGCAAGATTGCTGGAACAATGGCCTCATAATCTGCCATAATCCTCATAATAAGTGGACCTCACCATTGCATATATGGGTGACTGAAATGTCTGGGGTCTTCCCCATGGCTTGTAGGAAGAAGTTTGGGAGAGATGAGAGAAGAGCGACTTGGTCCCACAGAGCAAAAAGTTGCCATGCTCACAGTGGACCAGGTTAGGATGGAGCATTTGCATCCCTGGAAACTGAATATCCTGTTCTGTACAAACAGTCTGTTTTCATTCATTTCAAGACCTTCGTATTCCTCAGCTTTAATGGTTATCAAATAATTCGTAGTGAATTTTCTACAACTTCTCCATGCTTCACCCAGGACTGGAGGAGAGACCCATTATTCAAGAATAAAATGTGTTTCATTCCCTCATTACTGGGTGGCCTGATACAGACACATATAGAAAGGTACATGCCTTTTCTACATGGAGAAGTCAGAGACACTTGAATAAAATACTAAAGTCAGTTTCATTAGAGTAACGCAACCCCACCAGATGCATATAGAATAGTTAACACCTGGCTAATACTGATATTTTGGATGTCAGTGATGGGGTGAAACACATAGTTTCTTGTCTTGCAGCAGTACTGCGTGTAATGATTGATTTTTGTAAACTGCATTGAAAATAGAACCTGTGCTACAAATGTATTATTCATGTGCCTTTTGCTGTGAGAGTTAAAAACATAAAAATTTGCTGTAAGACCAGAGCTATAGTAGTTATAGAGCTTTTTAGCTGCTTAGGGGGAAGAAGGATGGGTTTATTGTTTTAATAGCTATATAAAGAGTAGAAAATTATGTGCCTAGAGTAGTATAGTTTGCACATGGAACAGTGATAGCGTCATATTGCTACAGAGTTTGGAGCACAAGTCTTATGACGAGTTGCAGAGGGAGCTGGGGTTTAGCCTGGAGAAATGAGGCTCAGAGGGGACCTTATCACTCTTTTCAACTGCCTGAAAGGAGGGTGTATCCAGGTGGGGGTCAATCTCTTCTTCTGAGTAACAAGCGATAGGAAATAGGAAACTGCCTTAAGTTGTGGTAGCAGAGGTTTAGATTGGCTATTAGGAAAAATTTCTTCACCAGAGGGGTTCTCAAGCACTGGAACAGGCTGTCCAGGGAAGTAGAGAAGTTGTCATCCTTGGAAGTATTTAAAAACCGTGTGGATATTGCACGGAACGACATGGTTTAGTGGCGACTTGGCAGTGCTGGGTTAATGGCTTGACTCAATGATCTTAAAGGTCTTCTCCAACCTTAAACACTTCTATGATTGTATGTAAGCTGGTTCTGAGCACTTGAACAGACTGAGACATTCCTGAGATTAACATTCAATGTTTAAAATAAATTTAATTTGGCTTGTGCTAGTGATCTAAAATAAATGCATATTCTGTAATGGAACAGGGGCAGGTATGGAAGTTGTGGGAGCCAATGCAGTGGTTTCCTTTTGTTGTGTGCAGTACTTCCAGTCTTCCTTGCTCTGGGTGTGTGAGCCCATGGGAATTTACTTTCGGTGCTTTTATGTAGAGGCTATTCCACATTTCCAGCAGGGAGAGACAGAGAGAAACAGACAAGAAGTTCTTGGCAAAGCCCCATCCAAGTACAGGTGGTTTCTTTTTCTCTGTGAACCACCTCCTGCACTTACAGCTGCTGGCTTTGGCAGTTAAGCCACTTGCTGACCTGGGACACATGATAACAGAGAAGTTAAATGGCCTGCCTGCAGGCAGAAAGGGGAGTGTCTCATTCCCAGAAAGTTCCTGCTCTTCAGCCTCAAGACTGTTTTTCTTTTTCAAAGGTAGTTACCTTTCTGCCTTGGCAAGAGATATTCCTACTTGGATGTTTACAGACCAGAAAAAGGGGGTTTCAATGTGTGCTCAGACTGATAGATTCTGGTGTTGCTTTCTAATGGCTCTGTGGCAGGTGTTGAGGAAAATCAAAGTTGTTACCACTTGGCTGAACTGCACTGTTTTGGAATCCTCAGTACCTGCAGAAAATTTTTGGTCCCACATATCTAGAAAAAATGAAAAACTATTGTCTTGAGACTGTAATTTCTAAGATCTGGAATAATATTTCTTATGGGTAAAATTCTGCAAAGTGAATGTATCCCCCAACTACCTTGTAATGCCACATAAGGTTCAGTGCTAGACAGTTATTTCTATAAGTATTAACTCTCTCAATATTAGATATTCCAATCTTTGTAATGTAATATTATTAATGTTTTTAGTAGTGGTTATTAGTTACATAATCTTATATTACAATCATATGTGTATTAGAAATAAAATATTCCAGTGATAGATTAAGTTCTGCATTCTCAGGGATGTAACTTTACTATGTCTTAGTACTCTAATGCTGCAAATCTAATCTCCAAAGGAAGCAGCTTTCTGTGTATTTCTGAAACATGGTCAGCACTCTTTAGTCTTTCTATTAAATTTTGTTTGGTTTTCTTTTTAAAATTCGTGCAGTCTCTAATCTGGGGATTTTAAATAGGGGATTTTAAATTTCTGGTCACCCTCACAGAAAGTGAGGTAATGGTAATGGTCATCTCTTTTGTTAGCATGGAGATGTGCCAAGAGGGCAGTGATTTATTCTTTTACACCAAACACTGTGTTTAAATTTTTTTCATTCAGTTTTGTAACAAAATCTCCTCTCCTACAAAGCAGCACTAGTTTAACATCCAGGAAGACTGGACAGAGCAGTCTGTGAATGCAGTAAGTGCCTTAAATTATCGTCAACACTTTTGAAGTATTTTTTCAGGTCTGGTAAACTTGTTTGGTTTATGGGTTGGTTTTTAAAAGTTGCCTCTGTCAGTAGAGATCAGAGTAAGAACATGACTACAGACTGGCTTGAACCACAGAGTCTGAAACAAATACATAGCCTTGAAAGTTTTGGTTGCTTATATTTAGAGCTCCACATCATCCAGTTGTAGTGAGGGAGGGCAAACACCTGTTTGGATTTCCTGCCAGATTTCCTTAAATTTGAGAACTCTTTTAGCTCTGGGGGTTTGGTTTGGGCCCATTTGCAGTTACAACAGTATACAGCTGTGGAAGAGCAGTGACAGAAAGGCAAGGGTTACACAGAGGAATAATTATTCACAGCTACAGTGCAGGAATAGACAGGATGTTGGTAAGGTTGCTTAGCAGCTGTATTCCCACAGTCCAAGCTCCGCTTTGTTTCCATTGAGGATCTAATGTGCTTTCTATTAAAGTAAACCTCTTCATGATGTACAGGGGGATGCATTTAAAGAGAGAAGAACTTACATGACTTTTCTTATAATTAAAGCACAGTCACTGTCCACTTACTGCTATTCCTAATACTCAAACTGAAAGGGGAGCTGACCACATTATCCTGCTTTTGAACCAGTTCTTGTCACAAGAGGCTATGTATCTCTTACTGCTCTCATTGGAAGTCTTTCAGTCTCATAGCCTTGGTGGAGAGACTGGTCAGATCTGAGCTGTCACACACACTCATGTGACTAGATGTGAGGTGCCTGACAACCTCTACCTGAGTGAAGCATTTGCTGCTCTTCATTGACCAATACTCCACATGACTCCTGCTTGACAGGTAGCCTATAGGGATCCTAAGCAGAGATGTCTGTAGCAGATTCTGTCCTGGCAGCCCATCCTATCCCTTCCGATTATCCCTGCTGCTACTTGTCTATCAACTGCTCAACAGCCTTAATTCTTGGGTACTGAGATAATTGACACTGATTTAAACTGCCAGGCTGTAAAATGAAATGATGTATACCGAAAGCTGTCTCAGCAACTGCAAAGGTGTCCAGGCAGCTGTGGGGCTGGAATATTTGCTGTCCACCCTGCACCAGCTGAACTATGCAGCATGATGGGAAGATCCAAGAAAGGAATGAAGCAGATAATTGAGACAGATATAGGTTTCAGTCTCTTCATTTGAAAACAGAGTTAGCAATACCATCAGGAATTTTAGAGGTGGAAAGCCCTGTATTAAAACCAGATGTCACTACAGAACCACACACATAAGCAGCATACAGACTGGGAGTAAGAACAAAGTTAGCAATAAAGCCATTAGCAAAACTAAGGTTAAATTGTGTATTCAGTTTTTCATGTGTAGCCTTTCAAGGTTCTGATACATAATATTTTTCTCTTTGTTTAAAATTAGGTTTTTTCCCCTATTGGCTCAGTGTACGTGTGCACATAGAACTTCAATAGACATGGAGGAGTCACAGAAAGGCAGTAGGAAGAGATGGGCAGGTGATACTCATGCCTCTTATTAATGACATTTTTCTATATTACAATTCTAGCAATAAAGGTGATGGTTATCCTTCTTCTGTTGCCTGGCATAATGGGTTCTGGGGTATGTAGAGCCATGATGGTTCTCCAGGGAAACTGTGTACAGCCCATCCACAGCCTCAATTACTGCTCCGAATATTGCATATCCTCCTGTGTGGCATCGTATCTCAGTGTTCCTGTGCTTGCTGCACATCACCTGGGCTTTTCTTCTTTATTTTCTCCCACACCACCCACTAGAGAACAGGTCATACACATCAGAAAATAACATGAGAAATGGTGTCACCTCTTTCTTCAAATATTAAGAAAAGCCAACAAGTGAACTACCTTCAAATGAAGCAGGATGTAATTGCTCCCTCCTGCACTTTTAGCTGTCTCATCTTCCACTATTGTTTGTAAACTGTGCATGCTGTGGCACGTGGAACCAGAAGAGGCTGGGAATAGGGGAGCGTACAGTGGATGTCTCTGTGTTTGTGCCATTGAACTCAGATGGTGAGACACGTAAGGCAGAGAGGGTGGCCTGTGCCTGGGATGTGTGGAGGAAAAGATAGGTCTGATTAAAGGTCTACCCATTAAAAACACTGCTCTGCTTTCCAAGAGGTATGAATCCCATCCAGGCTGCTTGCCTCAACATCCCCTCTGCATCTGGAAATCATCTCCTACACTACCCTGAAATTACTCTTTATCTTAATTTGGTGTCCCCAGCAAATTCTATAGCAGCAATGGTAGTTCAAATGGGAAAATTTATACATTAATTTTCCTAGTTCCCCAATGCTTTGTTTACCCAGGTATCTGCCCTGATGGTGCTCAAGTTATGAAATAAACATATGGGGAAAATTTTTAGGGCGTCTTTGTTACCATCTCCAATATATAACACCACTGGGACATGTTCAGGGTGTCCAGAAGTAAAGTATGTCTCTTTGCATCTCATAAATATGCAATAACGAAGAGCAAAACAGACAATTGTTGGGTATGGTTTTGTTGGGAATATTTTAGAATAATCTATTAACAGACTATTGTTGGAGGCAAAAGGCATTGTGAACCTAGTTTAATACACATTTTATTTTGGAAGTCATCTTGCTGTAGTAGATACAGTAGACACAGTCAGAGGTCTTTTCTGGCTCCATCCAGATGTTGAAATTAAGAGAAAGAAGTTGCCAGATCAAAAGCTGAAAACTGAGCATTTTTTACAATCTTCTCCCCAGTTAAAAATGGATATTCTACTTTGGCTCTGTTTTCATGTACTTCACTCTTCAAGAAGCAAACTGCATAATTTCTCCAATGTATTTTTTGTTTAAGGTAAGGAAGACATTGGATATGGCTGAGTAGTCATGATGCAAGCTTAGTAAATTGGATATCTGTATTCTTACTATGCCTCGTTCTTCATTATACTAAGATCATATCAGATATTTACAACAACATAACACTAAGTAGCTGTGTATGTACACAAGATATACATATTGGTATTCCTATGAAGCTAACATTGCCATGAGTTATGTAATTAAATCACAGAATCATTTAGATTTGGAAAGACCTTTAAGATCACTGAATCCAACCAGTAACTTAACACTGCCAAGTCCACCACTAAACCATGTCCACAGGTACCCATCTACACATCTTTTAAATACTTCCAGGGATGGTGGTCCCACCACTTCCCTGGGCAGCCTGTTCCAATGTTTGATAACCCTTTTGATGAAGAATTTTTCCCTAATATCCTATCTAAACCTCCTCTGGTGCAACTTCAGGCTATTGAGGCCAATTACTGCCGTGGTCCTGTGGCCCACACTATTTATGGTACAAGCGAGGAAGACATTGGCCTTCTTGGCCACTGGGCACACTGCTGGCTCATGCTCAGGCACTATTGATCAGCATCTCTGGGTCCTTTTCCATTGAGCAGCTTTTCAGCCACACTGCCCTCAGCCTGTAGCACTGCATGGGGTTGCTGTGGCCAAAGTGTAGGATCTGGCACTTGGCCTTGTTTAACCTCATCCAATTGACCTTGGCCCATCAATCCAACATATCCAGATCCCTTTGAAGAGCCATCCTGCTCTTCAGCAGATCAACATTCCCACTCAACTTAGTGTCATCTGCAAACTGACTAAGGGGGCACTTGATCTCCTCATCCAGGTCATTGACAAAGATATTAAAGAGGTCTGGCCCCACAGTTAACCCCTGGGGGACACAACATGTGACCAGCCACCAACTGGATGTAACTTCATTCACCACCACTCTTTAGGCCTTGCTGTCCAGCCACTACCTGGGGAAGAGTATACATGTACCAGTGATGATCATCCAATTTCTCCAGGAGAATGCTGTGGGAAATGGTGTCAATGCATTACACTTCATCCACAGCTTTGCCCTCAGGTTATTTGCCTTATATATTTGCCTTATATCTTTGCCTTAGACTATAAGACTAAGCAGGTCTCTTGTCATAGAATGAGATGAGATTGGTCAAGCAGGACCTGCCTTTCATAGACCCTTGCTGGCTGGACATGGTATTTCCTGATTGTCCCGTACATGTCATGTGATGGCACTCAAGATTATCTGCCCATGACTTTTCTAGGCCACAAGGTCAAGCAAATAGGCCAGTAGTTCCCTGGATCCCCTTCCTCCCATTCTTGTAGTTGAATGTCAGTTTTTCTAACTTCCAGTCAATTGTGACCTCCCCAGTTATTCAGGAGTGGATGGAGATAGAGTAGATGGAGAGCGACTCGGTGAGCACTTTCACCAACTCCCTCACTACCCTTGTGTGGATCCTCTTCAGCCCCACAGATTTGTGTGTACCTAAGTGGTGTAGCAGGTTGCTGACCATTTCTCTTTGGATTATGGGATCTTCATTCTGTTCCTTGTCTCTATTTTCCAGCTCAGGGGGCTGGGTACTCAGAGAACAACTAGCCTTACTTTTAAAGGCTGAGGCAAAGAAGGCAAGACGTACCTTTTCCTCATCCTTTGTCAGTATGTTTCTCCCTGTAGCTGATAAAGGATGACGGTTCTTCTTACCCCTCCTTTTGTTGCTAATGATTTTATAGAAATGTTTTTATTGTCTTGTGTGGCAGCAGCCGCATTAAGTTCTAGTTGGGCTTTGGCCCTTCTCATTTGCTCCCTGCATAACCTCCCAACATCCTCATAGTCCTCCTGGGTTGCCCTCCCCTTCTTCCAAAGGTCATAAACTCTTTTTATTTTCCTGTGTTCCAGCCAAATCTGTCTGTTCAGCCAGGCCACTCCTCTTCCCTGATGGCTTGCTTTCTGGGACATGAGATCAGCCTGCTCCTGCGTCTTTAAATTTCCTTCTTGAAGAATGGCCAGCCCTCCTGGACTTCTTTGTCCTTTAGGACTGCCTTCCAAGGGACTCTGTCAACCAGCCTCCTAAGCAGGCCAAAGTCTGCTCTTGGGATGTCCAAGGCAGCAACTGTGCTCACCTCCCACTCCTTACTTCTCCAGTAATCAAAAACTCTATCATTTTGGGATTGCTATGCCCAAGAGAACCTCCAACCATCACAACACCCACCACTCCTCTGTTCTAGTGGGGCGCCTTCCCTAGCTGACTCACTTACAAGCTGCACAAAAAATTTATCTTCCACACACTCCAGCACCCTCCTGGACTGTCACCTCTCTGCTCTATTGTACTTCCAGCAGACATTTGGTAAACTGAAGTCCCCCATGAGCAAGGGCTTGTGAGACTTCTCCCAGCTGTTTACAGACTATTTCATCTGCCTCTTCATCCTATCTGGGGGGACTATAACAGACTCTCACCAGGAGGTCTACCTTGTTGGCCTTTCCCCTGATTATTACCCATAAACACTCAACCCTGTTGTCACCATCATCGAGCTCTAGACAACAGAGACACTCCCTAATCTACAGGGCCACACACCACCTCTCTTTCTCTGCCTATCTTTCTGAGAGTTTATAGCCATCCATTGGAGCACTCCAGTTATACAAGTCATCACATCATGTTTTCGTGATGGCAGCAGTGTCATAATTTTCCTGCTGCACAATGCTTTCACAGAAGATCTACCTTTTCCTACTTACCTCCTAGGTGGCAAAGTGATCTCAGACATCAATTGGCCACCACTGACTTGCTTTCAAGATGCTTGCCTAAATTTTCTGGGTTTGGGTTCATATTCAATGCCAAGATGTCTTTTATTCAACCACTATGTACACAAGTTCCTGTAAACAACTTCAGCATTTTTTCCATGTCTGTAGAATTTGATACTACTCTGTTATGGAAAAAAGCCCTCACTTTTTACCAGTGGTAATTGTCAGGTTCCACTCTGATGTCATTTTGATGTTCCAATTTTTTTCTTGCTAAAGGAAAATATTCACTTGTTTATTATCAGCTGTAAAGTCAAGGTTTTACTGTTCACAGAAATAAATTACTTATTATCAGTGCAATTCTTTTTCTCCAAAGCCTGAGGAACACCATTTGTAATGGAAATTAGCAATGGCTATTACTGAAGAGGGGAACAAAACATTTCCTTTTTATTATCTGTCCTATTAATGGTTAGCAAGAAATGTCAGGTGACAAAGTAGAAAGAGTAGATAAAAATCAAGTCTTGTTTTAATCTTACTTAGTGTCTCCTAATGATGAACCAGAAGAGACCTTAATTATGCAGTTACATGACTTAAACAGTCTCGGTATTGTAGATAATTACATTTGCAACATACCTTGAAAGTGTTAGTGGACTTACAGAGCTGATTCTAAAATATATTTCTCATTTAATGTTTCTACACAGAGGAAGTGATGTATCTCTGAAAATGTGAAATTAATTTCTCAAGTAGTGATAAAACCACTTTTTCATGTTTAAGGTGATGTGTTTTTCAGAGACCATTTATGTCTGTCCACACATTTTATTCAATGCATTGGGAAAAAAAAAGAAGATTTTCATATGTCATGGATTATGTTCACCCAGCAGATTTACCTAAAGAACATACAGTTTTCAATAAAATTACATTTTCTAGGCAGGACACTTCACCAATCTCTGGATTGCATTCACAACTTAGTCATTTCCATCCCAGTAATTAGAAAAAAATGATATGCCTTTATATAATTTTATTTTGAGCATGGCAGAACCACAATTTGTTGCTTCAATACTGTCTCACCAGGAACTTCTGTATTTTGTGTATTGTAGAGAGAATGGAAGTTTAATGCTGGAAAACGTAAGCAAATGTTTTGCTTCCAATTTTAGCTCTCTCTCCCAACACTCCTGAATATTTATCCATTTCTATCTTTATAGCTTGAAATTACAGCAATTGTTTAGCAATTATTGAATTGTATTTCCTTTTTTGCTCAGAAATCCTTTGGCATTTAATCTGTCTGTATTGTACAAAAAGATCTTGCTAAGTATGAAGTGGAACTCAGAAATATAATGTGTAATAAATGTTAAAGTGCATAAGAAGTTATAGGATTTCAGCAAAAAATACAGTAGGATACAATGGGAGGCTCATCTCATCAGCTCCTTCTCACATTGTATTTTCTGTTTATTCTGGAAATCACAGTCAAATTACTCTCTGGTGGATAGGAATTTGTTAAAGGAGAAAAAGATTCTTTTCAAAAAATGTAATTTCAGAAGTGTCACTTATTCATTTTACTCACAGGGAACTGAAAGATGCATCCTTCTGCAAATGTCCTTTATTTGGTTTTCTGGTGGTGGCAACTACTAGTGGATTCACAACCATGTTTTGGTCTC
This sequence comes from Calyptomena viridis, assembly GCA_013390005.1. Classification (NCBI taxonomy): domain Eukaryota; kingdom Metazoa; phylum Chordata; class Aves; order Passeriformes; family Eurylaimidae; genus Calyptomena; species Calyptomena viridis. The sequence continues at coordinate 12,286 of WEIV01019348.1, read as the reverse complement.
CATTTTCTGGCATGTCAAAAAGAGGAGTGAAAGATCAAAATGAGACTGTGCACCTTCTGTTTTATTGCAGTAAATAGTTCTAGGGAAAGTGTTGGAGTCCAGGATGATGGGTTGCCCTGAAGGGTCTGGGACCTGGAGGGTCTGGGACCCTTACATAGACCCCAGGAGGATACAGTTTTTGATCTGTGTCCCTGGGAAGGGCTTCCAAAACTGATGGAAGCAAGAGCAGCAGAAAAATAATTTGGATTGTGGTTCAGTTTGTCATAGAAGTGAAGCTTGTAGTTTTAGGTTTTGTAGTATAGATATAAAAGAAGACAACATGGAGGATTTTGGGTGTTGCCCTGAGTTCTTTCTTCTTCTTCTTCTTGCTCCTTGCACTGCAGCAGAGCTGGCATGTGAGGATTGGTAGAATAGATTTGAGGTAGAGAAGACGTGTTAGTAATAAGTTGGGATTATTGGTACCGAATTGTGAACGGAGGATGTGCTATCTGTTAATTGGTCATTAGTGTCCTTAAAAACTTAGATGCAGTCGCCATTTCAGCATTCTAAGGCATTCTAAGGCACTCCAGCCCTTCTAAGGCAGCACACACTTTGGTGTGTTAAATCCAGGTTAGGGTGACATGCTAAAGTTGTGAGAAAGCTTAATAAACAGAAGAAGAACTGAGAAGCTGCGAGTTTTATTCCTTTATCTGGTACTGGACTTTGATAACAAAAAGCAATTATTATAAGCATTTTTACAAGAACATAATAACAGGAAAGGTCATAATCTGTATATATAGAATCATACAATAGTTTGGGTTAGAAGGCACCCTTAAAGGTCATCTAGTCCAAACCCCCTGTAATTAGCAGGGACATCTTCAACTACATCAGGTGGTCCTCACAGGTCAGCGTCAAGAATGGATGCAATATTATTCCGAGTGTTTTTCTTCCATGTGGTGGTTTTTCTCACTGTGCTAAGTGCCTGCAGGTAAAAGAAGGCAACAGCATTGCAGGGAAAGCCTGTGAGATTAAAAGGCCACCACATTCCTGCTGTCATGAGGATGGTACTTTGTCACCATATTTGCTGTCACAAGTAAAGTGCTTCCTTGTTCCATTCCTATTCACTTATTCAACCCATTGAACAAACCAGCATGAGAGGCTACACATCAGTATTCAAAACACACCATGACATGAGGAATCTGGAAGGGGGGCTTGAGTTGCTCTCTTTTAAATAGGATTGAAATTGCTGAGTATCTAGTTCTCATAGAGCCCTTTTTGTCAGGGTCTCAAAGGATTTCACAAAATTAACCACATTTAGCCAGTGATAAATGTCTGGTGAAAGAAAAGTGAATGATTAGCCATCAGCAGAGCCAAGAAGGACCAAGAGGTCCTGCTCTTGTTTTTTTCACTGAGCAGCACTGCCTCTCACAAATGCCCAGTTCGCTGTGTCTTGTCTCACCGGGAGCTGTGGGAAGGAGCCTGTTGCACCAAGGAGTGGGGCAGCAGGTGCTTTCCCAGGGGCTGTTGGCTGTGTGCCTGCGCCAGCCGCTCACACTGCTGGACTCTGCAGTCTCTCAAAACTGCCCTGCAGGCTTCCTGCATACCCAAGCCGTCAACTCTGTGTTCCACATTACTAGCAGGATTATATTCAGGACTGTGGGAGGCAGCGTTTCTTTTCCAAGAGGGTGTGATGGATTTGCAGGGGGTTGGTGCAGTTGGTGCCTGGAAAGTGCTGTGTGAGGCTGTGGGCCGAGCGAGTCAGGGAAGCTATTAATAGTCTCTGTTGAGAAGCTTATATTGCCTCAATAACATGGATCATTAATTTTGCTTTTTAATCATTAAGAAAACACCTTTATTTGATGGAATGTTTGGGACAAAGTCATAAGTAAGAAACTTTTCTGCTTTTCTTACTCATGTAGCATTAGCAATTAAATAAGTCACTAAGCTCTTAACTAACCTCTTTTTCATATTTTAAAACTGGTGAAAATATCTATTTTTATGTATACAAGTTAGTATGCTGCTAAATCATTATTTCAAGATGCCTTGCTTTCTGAGTACTCCGTGTTCGTAGATGAGATACCTGGGGCAATAAAACATGTAATGCAAGCAAATGAAAGGAAATGTTATAAGGATTTACCCAAGGCACTTATCCTGTCTAAATACCAGTTTTTAATGAAATTATGAGGAAATAAGTGGAATTTATTTCTGCTGCTAATGTACATTATTGTCTCCCTTTAAAAAATGTTCACTATAATATTTAGATGTCTTCTCAAGTTCCTTCTCTCTCTAAGGTCAATATACAGTCTGTAGTTCTCTGCTTAGTGCCATTTTCACTTTGTTCCCTCTCCTAAAAATCAAAAAGTAAAATAAGCAGCTTCCAGGGCAGGCTGTGACTCAGAAAGGATATAAACAATGTACCATGCACAAAAGATTCAGTGGCCTATGGGTGGGTTAAAAATAGGAGTTGCATCTCCCTGGCTGTTTTACTTCCACCCTCCCATGCAATGAAGGACATAAATAGGCATTGGTGGATAACCTACATCCTTATTTTGTCTTAGATGCACGTGGTTGTACAAGAGTCACCAACAACAGCAAGATTTACAGCTCTTCCCTAGAGTCTGCAGCAGCAGTTGTGGTGCTGGAGCTCAGGCAGCTGAACCACAGTCTCTTGTGCCACAGTCTCTGCAAGCTGCTGCCAACAGGGCTCTGTAGAAAAAAAAAAATTACTGTGCTTATTTTTGTGTCTATTGCAAATGACAATTACTGCATCCAAAGATGCACAAATGGCAGCTGCCTATTCCCAAGGTCAGATGTCACCCTGAGCAGGTATGAGTGAATGCCTCTCTGGAGACCCCCTCTGCTTCCCAACACAGTACAGGTGCATTTTCATGCCCTTGTTCCCCATTAGACTGGCAACACTTGCTCTACCACTGCCTGCTTCTCACCTGCATCCCAGCCTGTTTCACTCACTGAGATCTCCCTTGTGCCAGGTTTAAAAATATCTTCCATGTGTACCGAGCACTGCACAGCTTTCTTGAAAAAGAACATCCTGCATTTAGGTAACTGAGGTTATTAATGTGGAAAATTTATTCCAGTTTGTTATATTCAGAGCCTTTTCATGTTATGTTCATTAAAATCTCACAGTGGTGGATTTTTTCAGTAAAATCTTTGAAAGGCTTTTATATCAACAAATCATTGAATGTCTTTTTATATCAACATTAATATTATTAAGTGTTTTTTGCTATCAACATAGCTCCTGAAGGCTTTTTTAACCATAAAAGCCTTTATCAATGCAGTTTCCAAATATATTATGAGCCATAGAAAAGTAATAACCAAAGTACAAGCAAGAAGTGCACTGCAAAGTATGAGTTACAAAAACTGTTGCTGTCTTAATAACCTGAAACTCTAAAAAGCACCAGTAATGCTGTGGTGAACCTAAAGTGTAGCCCTAGAGAATGCAAGATGTAATATTATAGATGTAAAAGGTCTGAACAGAAACACGACTGTTACAGGACAGGGATAAGTTTTCTTTGGCCTTTACTAAACACTTATGCTTTTCTCACTGTGTAAAACATCAAGAAGCACATTCATGAGTAAAATCCATTCATATGGTTCACAACCTCATAAACTGGACTTTATATTGCTGTTTTATCATATTTACTATAGAATATGCTCCAGTGCTAACAGCAGTGCAAATGCAATTACAATACATCTATATCTTCCATTGCCTGTTCTGCTGCTGCTGTTAATTAGGCTCTTTCCCAATGGAGTCTGGTAATGTACAGTTTTTTAAGTATTAAATGAAATCATAGAATGACAGAATAGTTTAAATCAGAAGTGGGTCATTTGGTCAACCTCCACTTAACATGGATTCAACTGAATCAGGTTGCTCTGGGCCTTGTCCGGTCAAGTTTTCCATTTCTAGAGAGAAAGAATTTTTTTTCCTGTCTAATTAGGATTTTCATTGGGCCTCTTGTCTCATCACCATCTGCCCCTGGGATGATTCAGGCTGCGTTTCTCCTGTTGAGCCTCTTAAGGCTGAACAAACACAGCTCTCAGCCTCCTCTTGCATGTGCTGAGTTCCAGTGCCCTTCACCAGAATTACATCAGACAGGCAGTGAGCAGTGAGCCTCATAATGCTATGCAGGAGGGATATTAAACACTCCTAGGTATCAGTGAGAATGGGAGAAAAGGTGGAAAAGAGCTTGCTATTTCCAGCTTTCATAAAAGTAGGAAGAAACTCTGGAGATGCTACAACCAGACTGAGGCAGGTGCTGTGGCATTTAAGTAACTTCTACTCTGCTCTTCAAGGACACTACTTAAATCAACCTCTGCCAATGACCATGTAATTCATAAAAAGGAAAACAGAAGAGCTTTCAAGGAGCTTGTGGAGTACTCTTTGAGGCTTGAGAGAGTGGCTTAGAAAAGTGAGGAGTTCTTAAGATGATGGGAGTTCAGAGAGCAGGACTGAATGGGTTGCACACCAAATCTTGAGAGCTTTAAGGGATATGTCCCTGATCCACCAGTTTCGGTGAAGCCTGAGAGGCTTGTATACAGTCCTGGGGTGACTAAAATGAGTGTGGCTGCCAGGTGGGTAATATGCGTGGACAGGAATGTGCGATGGACAGACAATATAGGCTTCTGTGAGACATAATCCAAACTTCCCCTGTTCAAACATGACACCAAAAGGATCAGCAGAACCAGAATTAGAGCCGCATGAGAGGGGAAATACCTTCCTGTCAAACTCAGTCTCCTTGAAACCAGCTACTAGGCTGTGACAGTGGTGCTCAACATCCAAGTCACCTCAAAGAGGAAAGATTTCTCACAGGGCCTCAGTTGAGCTGAAGGTCCAGATAGTCTTTAACTCCCTTTCAACGCTCTTTGCTCTGCTTGCACAATTCAGAATTTTTCAGACTTTGCACTTTGTACTTGTCACCCATCTGCTTTGATGATGCCTTAGGGCCGGTAGAGTCAAACTCTTACGGATAGGTAAACTTTATTTTGCCTGCTGAGAAACTGCCTCTAACATACATGACATAAGCCATGCATAGATAAGGAGCCAGCCATGGCCGGTGGGCTTGGACTTTCAATCAGACCTAGCACCAAGTTGCACTGGAGGCTGACAGTGGTAGAAGTTCTTGCAATTGGGCAGCATGGAACCAGGGTTCCCCAGCTGTGCCACACACAGCTGCCCCCATGGCTGATGGGCATGCACCTTTCTCACTGAAATTCACAGGCTGCTCAGTCGGGAAGATGGCCATCCCTCCTCTCCCTGCTCATCCGCCCTGCTACATTGTCTCAAGCACCAGGTCAAAACTTCCTGGTTTTTTTCTTCAAGGTAGATAAACATGCTCCTGGTAGTTATCACTGCAGGGTGTTTAGGTGGCTGAAAGTGCTCTGCAAGTCTTTGAGCCTCTGCCTGCCAGCTCTCAGCCCCACCCACTCTGTTTGCAGCAGTTGCAGGAGACAAGATGCCATCTCAATTCAAGGTGGGTGCTGCTCAGCAGCTCCAGGCCTGCTGTATGATGTTGGACATTTACTCCTAAAAGCACACTCTAAGACATATCCTCAGACACTCCTAGGATAAGAGATGGGGTGATGACACCAGGAGTATTCATGTTGTTGGTTAGATTGACAATCACACTCCTTCATCTTTTTTTTTTTCCTCATTTAGGGGCTGGTTGAATACTCGTGCTAATTCCAGTATCCAAAATATTTTTGAAACAAGCCGTGTTACCACTGTACTCCAAGGGTACCTCCTCCCAGTTTAGAAATTCCATTCCATTCTACAGAAAATGAAGGGGCAAGAAAATATGCCCCAATGGACTTGCTTCCAGTGCCTGCCAGTGCGTTTAAGTGGCAGTGCAGGCCCTCCGTACTTGGTATCTTCACAGTTTAACCAGAAGAACTGCTCTTTTTGTGTGGCCCAGGAACAGTTGTTTCAATTAGAGCATGTTGGTGGGCCTACGGTATAAAAACTGACACTCAGAATGGAAGGATTACCTCCCTTTCATTCATATTGTGTGGGCTTCAGCACATCTGAAACCTTAAGGAGCAGATTTTGATTGCTGTCTATTTGAAATGGGAAATTTGCAGGCTTGCACTTCATGACCCAGTTGTGCATTTGTCCTTTCACAACCAGATCTACAGCTGCTCTATGCCTGTGTGGAGCACATTCTTTCTGCACAGTGCACGTCTCTTAGCAGCTGGCTTGTGAGTGTGCGTACATAAAAAAAAAATCACTTAAAGTGCAAAAAATAAAAAGCAGGTTGATCTTGTTAAAGGAAAAAAAAATTAGCAATTTTTCCTTCTCATTCTCCCCTAACTGTAACAGATACATAGAGGTGAGAAAGAGCCATCCTTGCAATCACTGCAGGATGTTGTGATAGCACAGACATAGCCTCATGCTTTCCGTGAAAGAGCTGTTTGCATGCCAAGGCATTGTGTAGTCTAACAGCTTGTGAAAAATCAATTGTGAAATCTCTGCCATGACATCGGTGCCAGTGAAAAAGCAGGCCCCATTTTACAGCACAAAGTGGATTAACTGGTCACTGAGATATAGTGGATTTTTGCCTCACAATCACAGAATCGACTAGGTTGGAAAAGATCTCTGCCTCTTCTTAGTTCATCTCAGTAATCATTAAGTACAAGAAAATCTGTGCAGTAGTTTATGTGGATCTTCTTGTAAAATTTGAATTGTTTTGTTTTTCAGACAGCTTCCAGTCTCTCCCAATTAAACCAGTACCTTTACTGTGGTATGTGTACTGCTTAAGAGATGAGATTTTTCCCTATTTGATGAATCTAATTTCATTTAAGTTTCATATTTTTAAACAAGTGTCATAATTTGTGACAAAGTACAGTGTTAACATCTGGATGCTTTTGTACATTTCTTAACTCATTATGATCGTTAATATCAAATTGCCACATTTCTGAGATTTGTACAGGCCATCTGCATTATGACATTTCTTTCATTTATTCAAATGAAGCTAGGGTTACAGGTGTGTTAAAGGCTTTTGGAAATATTGGGATGACTTTGGCTCATGGTAAGATACCAAAGCTGCCATATGTTCCTGTGGTTGCTGCATCCTGCAGACCCTTCTCACTATCCCATTAGAGTATCTGCCTTCCTTCACCCAGCAGTGCGGCATCTCCAGCTGGCAGCTGCGTGGGGCTCTGCCAAATCCTGCTGGGATTTTGTGCAGGCTTAGGCACTTGAATTTGCTCTGTTCGTCCTCTTAGATCTAAGAATGAAGACAGCACTCTGAACGCGGAAAGGTCACCACTATTTGCAATTCCCTCTGAAACTAATTATTATTGCTGTTTTCATAGAATTGTTTAGTTTGGAAAAGACCTTTAAGACCACCAAGTCCAACCGTTAACCCAGCACTGCCAAATCCACCACTGAAACATGTCCCTCAGTGCCATATCTACACACCTTTTAAATACCTCTGGGGATTACGACTCCCCTACTTAACTGAACTGCCTGTTTCAATGCCTTCATACCCTTTTGGTGAAGAAATTTTTCCTATTATTCGACCTAAACCTTCCCTGGTGCAATGTGAGGGCATTTCCTCTTGTTCTGTCACTAGTTACCTGGGGGAAGAGACTGACCCCCTCCTTACTGCAACTTCCTGTCAAGTAGTTGTAGAAAGTGATAAGGTGTCCCCCGAGCCTCTTTTTCTCCAGGCTAAATAATCTCAAATCCCTCAGATAGTCCTCATCAGGCTCATGCTCCAAACCTTTCACCAGCATGGTTGCTCTTCTCTAGACACAGTCTATGAGAACTCTGTGGGAAACAGTGTCAAAAGCTTTACTAAAGCCCAGGCAGAGAAAATCCAGAGTCCTTCCCTCATCCACTAAAGTGAGTCAATTTGTCATAGAATGGGATGAGGTCAGTCAGGCAGGATTTACCTTTCACAAACCCATTCTGGCTGGGCCTGATCCCTTGGTTGTTCTGTACGTATTGCATGATGGCAAGGTTACCGTCATGCAAAGGTTACCTCTTCATGATTTTCCCTGGCCCCAAAGTCAAGTAGATAGGCCTGTAGTTCCCCAGATCATCCTTCCAACACTTCTTGTGATGGATGTCACATTTGCTAACCTCCAGTCAACTGTGACCTCCCTGGTTAGCCAGGACTGCTGTCAAATGATGGAAAGTGTCTCTGTGAGCAATTCTGGCAGCTCCCTCAGTAGTCTTGGGCAGATCTTGCCTTTTATGCTCTGGTAGGACCTCATTGCAATGTTCTTCCTTTCTTAGCTTGGATAAAGCCATAAAACATATATATATAATAGGGTTTTTTGTACCAGCCAAAGCCCTGAGTCTATGTTTTAAGCCATTTGATTGAAGTGGGGACACGTCTTGCCCACAGGTATTGAGGATTTCTTTCAGGATTAGTGTTTAGCAGTCAAGTCTCTGAGCCACTACTGCTAAGTAGCTCAAGACAGATTCAGTACTATCCTGTGAAAAAGTCCAGAAAGTGGATAAATCATGACAAAAATAGAGACAATAAATTCCTTGAAAACCTCATGAGAACTCTCCTTTTCCAGGAAACAGTGAGGTCACTCTTTCTTCATTGTGCTATTTTGACTGCTGTATGTCTCTGGTAATATCTAGACCAGGGCTATTAAACTCATCACTAAAAATGAATAGCAAGGAAATACGTTACAAATCCAAGTACTCCAGAAAACGATGGCTCCCCTTTCAGAGACTAGGCACATGCACTCCTTTCTTGGAACATGTGCTCCAGACACACAAAGTGGACAAGGGCAAAATTTACCTTGGAGACAATGATGTCCTGAAACAGGAGGGTAATGTTGGGTCTGTGAACTGTTTCATGATGGAGTGATGGAGCATTTCTCCTCACTGGAATGCAGCTGTGATCCTGAGACCAGCCTCCTCATGAAAGAACTACTCTTTGTGAATCACTCTCCTAATGTCAGGTGAGACTCTTGCTTTGCCCTTGCCTGATGTTTAGTAAAAGCTGCATAGAACACGTGCAGGATTGTTGGATGACTACATATTCCTTAGTTTAAACCTGTTCCGTATTTTTTGAAGTGTCCCTGAGGGTGATTACTTCTTCCTTTTTTAATGAGTCATCACTTGATCTTTTGTGTAAGTAAAAGGCAGGTTGACTCAACTTTTTCATAGCCCTAATAATATGTTGATTAAATCTTGTTTTCAGAGCAGAAAGACCCAGGGTCATAACAAAAACTAGAGACAAATCTCCAAAATTCTTTTTTCATTGACGTCTACATTTGCAGGAAGAGTCACAAACACCATTTTGTTTCTGGTTTGACTGTTAAACATATATGAATGTTATAACATGACTAGCTATGAGGAAATAGCACTCAGAAGAAAAATATTTACAGGGGTGTTTTCTTGTAGTCAGTGCACACTTGCTGCACATGAGCAATATATATATATAAAATGGATTTGAGGCACACAAGAAGTTTAAGTAAAATAGCATATTAGCTTTTTCTGAATTTGCCTGATTGTTCCCAGGTAGACCTCACCAGTTCTCTCTGGAGATTTTCAAAGTTGCTAAATTTGCATGAAAAAGGATGATGAACTGTTATGAGATGTTTTGTACTGACAGGAGGAGCACTTTTAACACTAAGGCTATGACAGAGGGAAGTCTTCTGAGGCCTGTGGTAGAAATGCACAGCCACAGGTTTTCCCTTACTGGCTTACCATACTGGCGAGGACTGAATCACAGTCCTGGGGACTTCCAAGGGGAAGACACTCACAAATAAGCTGACTTTGCTGGAAATCTGCAGTATGAATATTGAATAGCCTGGTCAGAAAAAGATGAAGAACAAGCAATGTTTGAGAGAAATAGTGCAAGCAGTTCCTCTGAAGGGAATTCTGAGTTATATTTGCTGGAGGCTGTTTCATCTTCCCAGCAATCCTGTTTAAAATCAAGTTATACATACTTCATCTCAAACATTGTGATTGGCAGGTATGCAGGAAGAGCACATCCTAGATTTCTCTGACCGTATATGTTCTACTGCCTGTGAAACACAAAATGATACATTGGGATGAATTTACAGGAGGGCTAAAGTTTGAAAAGAAATTACAGATAGTATTATCTGAGTACTCTAACTTTTGTAAGCTGAAGAAGATCCACCATATATATCACCACAGAAATTAAATAAAAGCAGTGTGGAACACAACATTTGGGGCTTATTCTCTCAACATGCAGCAGGATAGTGCTGTCAAAGTGATCATCATCTTTGTGTCCATGTATTTTTCCATATGTTTGATTCTTTGAATTATATTCTTGCATGGTCTGTGACTGTGATAATGACTAAATCCCAGTAACTAAATCCCATCAAAAAGGAAAGATACCCCTTTGCACCTACAAACATGCTTTGCAATCAGTGATATAAATGATGATTTGATTTTGCATTAATCAGTAAAGGCGAGAGGACTGTCAGATTAAAAACAGCTTGTAAACACTACCCTGAACTTCAGGAGAGAAGACTTTGGTCTCTTCAAGGGTCTCCTTGGTAGAGTGCCATCCTGGAGGAAAGAGGGGACCAAGAGAGCTGGATGACTGAAACAACACAGTTTTGAAGCCATATAAGCTTAATTGGGAATATTACTTTTATTTAAGGCTTCCAAAAGATTTTGCTTGACCAACCTTTCACAAAAAGCCTTTAGTTCATTATTGTCTATGAATACACAAATGCATGTCCATAGAAAACAGTACCATGCTTTGTCTAAGAAAAATTCTTTTTATTCAGTAAGAAATTTTCCAAAAAAATTTCAAAAAAATTGTTTCAGGGGTAATATATAATCAAGGTATAATATCACCCTGCAAACAAAGACACAGTCCACAAAAACACCCAATCCAAAGCAATGAGTAATGCAACTTAATAGCATACAAGCCCCATGGCTTTAAGTTCCCCACAAGAGAAAGAAAAGAGTAGAGCTTAAAAGAGTGAAGAAGAAAAGAGAAAAAAATAGTTACCACTGAGAGTCACATGTTAGGTCTTTGGACAGCAGACTGGACTGCCCCCAGCTCTTGAGACAAAAGGTTAAAACAGAGGCCCTGTGCAGCTATTTATATATGGTTTTGCTACCAGGGCCACTCCCCTCAGGCGAGACATCTGGTCCACCAACCACTCCATGTCCTTGTAGCCAGAATGACAGATGCTGCAGCCAGTCAGAAACTCCAGGGGGTGTGGTGTGGGTGGGCTGCCAGGCTGATTGACAAGCCAGCGCATGGTTCTCAAGATGGACTTGCCCATCTTGGCTGCAGACCATGTGCTCTATGGGCAGCCTGGCCATAGCAGCCAGGCTGCCATGTGCTTCAGGCCTAACCAGGCAGCTACAGGCTTCTGGCTGTGCCACATACACACACACATACACAGAGATTAGCTGGTTTGTTCTGACCCAAATGATTAATGAAGTGAGATTCAAATCCAGGATCTCACAATGATATTCAAGGATTGTTTCCTCCAGGCTCAAGAGCAATTCTGCAAAGAGGAAATCAGGGAAGAATGTCAGGAGCGAAATTCAGTCACAGAATGTCAGGAGGCCTGCATGGGTGAAAAAATAGCTCCTGGACAAACTTAAACAAAAACAGGTAACTTACAGATGGTGAAAGCAGAGGAAGATAACATGGAGGGAATATAGAAAAACTGTCTGAACAGCTAGGGATCTGGTTAGGAAAGCTAAAGCACTGGCAGAAGTAAATCTGACCAAGAACAAGGGTAAGGTACATCAGCAATAAAAGATTTGGGCCGTTCTGGGGAAGGATATGGGAGACCTAGTTACCCAGGACATGGAAAAGGTTGAGGTACTCACAACTTCATGGCATCAGTCTTCACCAGTAAGTGTTGCAGACACAGCACCCAAGTTGCAGAAGGTGATAGCAAGGTTTGTGAGAATGAAGAACTGTAGGAGAAGACTGGGTTTGAGAACATCTGAGGAATCTGAAGGAGCACAAGTCCATGGGAACCAATGAGATACATCCATGGATCCTGAGGGAAATGGCCAAGAAAGTCACTAAGACACTATCCATCATATTTGAGAAGTCATGGCAGTCTGGTGAAGTTCCTACTGACTGGAAAAGGGGAAACATAAACCCAATTTTAAAAAAGGGAAATAAGGAAGACCTAGGAAACTATAGGCCAGTCAGTCTCACCTCAGTGACTGGAAAGATCATGGAGCAGATCCTCTTGGAAACTATGCTAAGGGACATGGAAAATAAAGATGTGATTGGTTACAGCCAATATGGCTTCACCAAAGGTAAACCATGCCTGGCAAATTTGGTGGGCTTCTACGATGGGATTACAGCAG
>WEIV01019343.1:270804-289589 GCA_013390005.1 Calyptomena viridis | reverse complement strand
ATCCTTCCCACACAAAGCTATCCAGCTTCGGGCCATGTATTTCAGGGGGGGAAGAGGAGTAGTTTTTAGTGCTGCTACTCCTACAGCAGCACATTACATAGAGTGAGTAAAGATTTACACTGTGCTCATCCCTGTTAAATTTTAACCAACCCAGGACAGATAGAAAATCCGATACACCAACTCAGATTCCTAATTAATAGTGTCCTGACATGGACCAGGAGCTCAGTCTAAAAATAATCATTGAATCCCAGAATGGTTTGGGTTGGAAGGGGCCTTAAAGATAATTTCATTCCAATCCCCCTGCCGTGGGCAGGGACACTTTCTACTAGACCAGGTTGCTCAGAGCCCCATCCAACCTGGTCTTGAATATTTCAAGGCTGGATGGAGAGTCCAGAACCTCTCTGGACAACCTGTGCCAGGGCCCCCCCACCCTTCCAGTCAAGAATTTCTTGCTAATATCCAATCTAAACCTGCCCTCCTCCGGCTTGAGGCCCTTGTAATCTGTGACATCGTTTATACCCATTTCAGCCAGATTTGGAATATGGGCCAGTTTCAGACATTAACAGAGAGGCAGAAGTCAGAAATATTATATTCTTAAACACTATGAAAATAGCCTAATGAAATGGAGAGATGTGTTAATATCCCTGCTCAGACAGAAATTTCTCCATTAACTAAATGCTTTGCAGACATAAGGGATCCCTTCAGGATCCATAAGTCCAGGAGAAACCTTTGGCACGTTGTTTTCTTATGAACCATTTACCAAAAAAGTGTAAGACAAAACAGTTCCTCAGCTGCTTCTATTTGTACAGGAGACAGGCTGCCTAACCTTCAGAGTCGGGAATGTCTTATTTGCATTCCCATAGTTGCACAAGAGTATAATTAACATTGAACTATAAAGTTGAACAATAATGTATGCCTAAAATTGCCTGGAAAATTTGAGTATTACAAACAACATTCAAAACTCCATTATGGAAAGCTGAGGAAGCCTCAGGAGTGTCAAATAATCTCCAGGACCTTTCCAACACTTGCAACTCTTCCAGACTCACCAGGATGTCATTTCATCTAATGAGGTCTTGAGTGTGTGGTGAGCCTGAAGCATCCTCACTATGGTGAGTTTAGGGTGCATAAGCAGATCAATATTACTTTGTTTGCCCAGGCAAACAGGGTGAACTCTGCTGCCTAAAAATCACTCTAAATATGTCTGAATAAGACGCTGGCATTGCAGGAGTAACATAAATGGTTTGGGTGGGAAGAGGCCTCTAAATATTGCCTAGTCCAACTCCATGCAATGGGGGCATGTAGGNGGATCATAAAATCATAGGAGATGATGAGTTGGAAGGGACCCACAAGGATCGAGTCCAATTCCTGGCCCTGCACAGGACAGCCCCAGGGATCACACCGTGTACCTGAGAACATTGTCCAAAGGCTCTGATATGGACCATAGGGAAATGAAGTTTGAGGGTCATTGAACTGCTAAAATATCTATTTGACCTAATGTATTTGTTCCCAGAAGGAACCAAAAGGTAGGTTATAGAGCTTCGCAGCTCATTTCCAGGTTTCTTGGAATATTCCGAGAATGAAGAGGAACGGCATGAATACACAAGAGTGGGTGAGAAAGCATGATATAAAGGCCTAATTTTAAACACATTTTGTGCACAGCAGCTGTAAAAACATTCGTAGAAAATCCCATTGCAGATTCTGCAATGGCAAAAATCAACAGGCATTTCTGCTTCCAGTTGGACACAGTTCCTCTTCTTTTCTATATAAGTTTGTACCTAACTTTGGCATAAATTCCTAAGCAATCAGGCTGCAGACTTGAAATAAATTAAAGAATTTTACACAATTTTACATGACATGAATAATTTACATAGTTTTACACAAAATGCATGATTCAGTCATGGAATTCATCATCAGAGGCTGTTATGTAAGGCAATTATATACACAGACTCAAAAAGAATCAGGACAAATTCACACAGAAAAGGTGTATCAGCACTTGTGAGCTCTGATGATTCAGATTCAATCAGCTTCTTGAGCAGGTCCAAGTCTCTTATTTATGCATAGGGTAATATTAATCTATACTTGCCTTGTTTCTGACACTGTTTCCATCAACATCTATTACATTCTCCTTTCAGAGACTGAATATTGGGCAAGAGGGACTGCTGACTGATCCAGTTGAGCAGTTCTCACACAGTTTTATTTGCAAATGCAATCCTTGGAATTAAGAGAAAGAAACAATTTTATGAGCAGAGGCAGCATGACAGCACTACAAGCAATTGTGAAATGTTTTCCACTAAAAAGCTGAAAATTAAGAGCTCTGTTGTTTGCTTTCTAGCAACTAAATGTTCACATTTCAGTTGGCAGCTAATTAAAGAAAAAAAAGTTCAATTAAATGAACTAGTGAAACAGTTGTTTTCCAAAAAAACCACACATTGCTCCCAAATAAATAGCTTTCCTTGCATAAAATAGGAAAACCCAACCCAAACCAAAAAAACTACCATATAAATTTTTTTCATATAAATACCTTAATGAAGTAATAACAGATTTATACATCCCACCCCTTTCTAAATGAATATTGAGGAGATATGCAAAAATTAAATAATCAGTGTTTTCAGACAACAGGGAGGTGATCAGAGACAGCCAAAATGGCTTCACAAAGGACAAATTGTCCCTTCTATAACAGAGTGAGTGGTGGATACAGGAAGAACAACTCATTTAATCTACCTTGGTTACTGTAAGGCCTTTTTCACAGTCCCACACAAGATCCTTGAATTAAACAGGAGGGTTCTGGGTTTGGTGGATGGACTATCCTCTTGGTAAGGAATTGGCTGGATGGCTGCATCCACCTGGAACAGATATCCTCTGAGGGAAAATTTAAAAAAAAAGGTGTCCTTGCCCATGGCAGGGGGCTTGGAACTAGAAGATTTGTAAGGTCCCATCCAATCCAAGTCATTCTATGATTAATTGGCCTTGTAGCCTGGCAAAGGCTCCAGGGAGACCTTGTTTGCAGCCTTTCAATATAAAAAAGGAGGCTTATAAGAAAATACAGACATTTTACCACGATCTCCAGTGACTGGGAAAGAGGCAACAGTTTTAAACTAAAAGTGATTTAGATTAGATATAAGGAATAAATGGCTATGAAGAGAGTGATGAGATATTGGAACAGGTTGTCCAAAGAAGCTGTGGCTGCCCCATCCTGGGAATTGTTCAAGGTCAGGTTGGACAGGGCGTAGAGCAACCTGGGATAGTGGAAGGTGTCCCTGCCCATGGCAGGGCTTGGAACTGGACAATCTTGAAGGTTCCTTCCAACACAAACCATTTCATGTTTCTCTGATTCTAATACGTATGTGGAAGGTTGGGGTTTTTTTTGAAAAGGAGGTGACTTTATGTGTTGAATGAAAGTCTTCATAGATGNGGAGAGAGAGAGCAATGATGGTCATCGACTCTGCTTGGGAAAAATCCCATTCAAATACTCTAAGGAGAGAAACTCCATTCTGACAATTGACAGTGGGAAAGGAATACCTAAAAGCCATGCAGTGAACTACTGTCCTGTGCAATCCCCACGCTGGCTGCTGACAGATTTTGCCTACACTTCATGCTTTATATGCACTCTGGTGTTGTTTGTTGGACCATTTGAAGATGTTGGCCCACAGTGCAGCTTCTGAAGGGTGTCTCTTCCTTCCACTGATACTCCAAAATTCTCCTATGACTTCAACTGTCCACTGCTTTATCTGTGTGTGTCCAGGAGAGGATTCTCCCAGCCCTGAGTGTTGCATATTCCCTTCCAATACACCCCCGCTCCCAAAGGACTCTGGTGTGTTAATCCACATTTTCTCTACAAAAGAGTTTTGTAACAGTTGACTTCTCCAGAGAACTCCAGTAAGTGACCCTCATTATGCTATACACCTTTTTCTGAAAAGTCTTTATTTTCAGTGGTCTTTGGGGTATCTCAGGGCTCTCATTTAGCTCCTACATTGAATTAAATAAATTAAGGAGGTTCAAGACAAATGTTTCTCTTCTACTGACTCTGCAAAAGAGCCACTGATCACCTCAGCTACTATTTCTTGTCTATATAAGTGGAATTATAGAATTTCTGCGGTAAAAAGAAATTTATGTTATTTGAGGTGCAGGGAAAGGAGTAGATGTTATAATTGCAAACACCAGTAACCTGAATAGAAAGTCAGCAGGATTTTTATGTCCCTGGTGGCTGGAAGAGAGAAATTGGTAAGAGAGAATAAATTTTAACAGTTTAACTCTCAAATTTTTCAAAAGTCAGCAGCCCAGAGAAGCCATCCTAGTAGCTATTCAAACCAAAATGCCAAAGGCATGCATTTCAATGTTTAATGAGTTTCATGGTTTAGGAATTTGTGCAGGACTTTGTACTCAATGCTGCATGAGCAAAGAAGCACAAGAGGTACAGCTGTGCTGGACTCTGCTGAGATGGATTTTTACAATGGACATGAGATGAGTTAAATTAATAGATAGAGTTGAGTGGCAAAGGAAATTTGAGGCTAAAATGATCTGATAAAGTAGTATAAATGGGAGGTCTCAGAGGCTATACCAGTCAGGAGCATCTAACCACCCAGCTTGGTAAGCAGTTTCCTAAATTTTCTCATGTTTTTCACACTCATGATCAAGATAATGCTGCAGTGAAAACAGCAGAAAATAGGTTTTTATTCCCTTATCGTACGGTCTCTCTATCCAGTCCTCCTCTTTCTACTCTGATATTCAGCTTCAATCTGTCCATGATTTAACTTGCCTCAGCACCCCAGTTCCTGAAAAATATGTTTCAAAGAGAGGCAATTTTTCCCATCTCAAAGTCTGCCTGAACCTGAGTCTGCACCTCTGTGCAGAATGCCAGGTTCAGTCCAAGTGAATTGTTATTTATATACAGGGACAAACATGCCTAACAGGTTNATTATTAATTCAGATCTTAAATTCCAGCACACATTTTTCCTCTGAACAGCCTAAATCCCATCATCAGTGCAGTGAGGCCCATGGCATTGAATCCTGCAAACACATCTGAAGCCTTTAGCAAAGGTAATTACAGTTAGTTGTTCCACATTTCCTAGCTAATGGCTCAAATGAGTGCTTGGAACACGTGATACTTGCAGAAAAACTTCATCATTCTTGTAATTGACTTTTCCATCTGACTCTCTCTGTGATTTTCTGTGTTCTCTTGGGCANTTATGCTTGGAGCAGTGAAGCTGTTGAAGCTTATTTTCTACTTCATTTGGGTCCTAAATTCTTGGTTACCTAATAAAGCATAAGGGCTGATTGAGTCTTTTTCCGGTGTTTGGGATTTTCATAAACCACCTTCCCTGTATGGATTCTCCAATTAAAGATGAACAGATATTGCATCTTTCTCAGAACAGGGCACTGATAGGATCTCTCTTCTTTTTTGTCACCTTTTCCCATGATTGTTGAATCGTTGTAGTTTTGGTCCCTCTGTCAAATATGTCTGGCCAAGGTTGATGATTGTGGAAGTAAATTGGTCAGAAGGACTGAAAGATATGAATTAAAGGTACTTTTTTATCCTTATTGTTGGAATTTCCTGATCTGTGGAGATCTATCTTTGGAAAAATTGTTTCTTGATGGAGTAGATACATGGGCTGAGATATGAGGTCCAGCAAGAGTCAGACATGGAAGAAGAAAGCTGATAGAGCTGGATTCCTTAGGTAATAAATTCACAAGGTTCCATTAAAATCAATGGTCTGGGAGCTGCTAGCTGTGAAACCTTAATATAACTACTAACTCCCACATGCCAAACCATCTGACAAAGCTAAGGAAGAATCTTTCTTTAAGATTTGGGTGTATTCCCAGCACACTTTAAGAAATAAAGTAAGATGTCTAAGTTGGTTGTGATCTCTGTCAGGCATCTCCAGGGGATTCAGATTAACTGTGCTAAAACACCTGCTGGAAGTGCTCATCTTTCTCCTCTGAGTATTTGGGAAGGCTAGGTAACTAAATTATGATAGACATATCAAAATTAGTTGTCCAAAGTTAGGTGAGATAACTCTCTCCTAAAGTAGTCTCTGTTTTATAATGAGCCACCTTATTATGCACCGGAATGCATATCCTTCAGGGCAAGAAATTCAATACAGGTGCTAAGAACAACAATTTATCAGCCTGTTATCTGTGACTTAGGAGTGCACATTATTATTTGTGTCTGAGTTCCCCTGAAGAAAAATTTTATAACCAATTTATTTTATACAGGGAGAAGTAGTGTCCTGACACAGCTTGAGGGGATGACAAGGATTGTAACATATAAATAATACAATCTATAATCATGAAATATTTAGAGGGATTAAAAATGCATTAGAAGTCCAGAAATAGACATTTTTTGGACATGAGGAGGGAATTTTGCATTCACCTTTTTTATATATACAGATCAAATATGAAGCTTGATTCACCATCCAGTTACTGTTGTTTAATCTCCTGCTGAGTGAAGTCCTTTAGCATGTGGTGAAGTTAAGAATGTGTGATATCACTGATGGAAGGAGGCTGTTATGGTTTTTTACTGAACGTGACCTTGCAGTAAGACAAGCCTAAAGGTAGTTCTGGAGGTCATGAACTCCAGCCGTGTCGTTCAGCCTGTGGGCTGTGGCTTCTGAGAACTTTGTTGGTTGGAAGGTCATCTGAAAAACAAACACAAGTAGTTCAGACACTAGTGCAGACACTCCTGTGTGCAAGGAAACAAGAAAACTGACTGAAGGGAAAGGGTTTAAAAGTAATAAATGAACTTTCAGTAATAAACACATCCTTATTAGATTGGATTAATAAACCACTTTGGCAGCACACCATAAAACAAACTCTTTTTCAATTCCTAGAAAAGATAAACCTCCAGTGGTGACACTGAACTTTTCCATCTCCTGAAACGATCTCATCCATAACTGAACATTATGTAGATGTCCAGTTTATCAAAATCATCAGTGAACAAGATTCAACCACCTTATACACAGCATTCCCTGATACTTAAACATCTTCATTAACTGATTTTATTTAGATCTAAATAAATTTTTGCTATTAATGTCTTTTCTCTCAATTCTCACCAGTTTTAGGAAAACCAGTTCCACCTCTTTCCATGTTCCCTTAAAGGCCAATTGTTATAGACCCCCGATCACTCCTAGTGCTGCCTTCTGGCCCCTCTCCAGGTGATTTACATTTTTATTGAAATTCAGTGCCCAGAAATGAATGCAGATGTTCACCTGAGAGCTTTCCAGGGCTAAGTGGAATGGAAGGAGCAGCTCTGATGTCCTCCCTTCCTTGTGACAGCATGACACACTGATTCCTGTTAAGCTCTTGATCCACTCTAATCCCCAAGTCCTTTGCTGACAAACTGCTGCCCAGGGTGTCACTTTACTTGTATCCCCTAAGTTACAAAACAATGGAAATGATTCACTCTGTCATCACCAACTGCAGAGTGGCTGGAATCCAGCATCTGCTGTAACAAACTTGTTGGTCTCACTGGTCATCCTGGGAAGACTCATGTATTCTAAAGGCCAATACTATTCCTTCCTATGACACGTATCTTGAATGGGAAGGTGGTTTCTTCCCTGAGGAGTCAGTGTTCATTAGTAATAAGGAATCCAGACGACCAAGTGAGACCAGAGACTTCATGTTTTGGTGCTTCAGTCAAGGTCAGAGTAAGTCCAAACTCAACTGTATCATTTTGTTCTTGTCTTATCGAATCACTTTCTTCCTTTCTTGTACTTTTTCACCAAGGTGATTTGGAATTCTAATTTTGGTCTCCAAAGTATTTCTAGTCTGGAATTGTCCCTGGACTTAGGAAACATGCTCCATTTTTAAGCAGCCAACAGAAGAAATACACAATGTTATCTGACATGCCCAGCAGAGGAGTACAGCATCCACCCTTTTATTTTGATAAAGAATCACTGCTACCTCTTTCCACTCTGCAGCAGCTTCATCAAGGCTTCTGGAGAGAGGAGAATATTTCCCTGTGCTGATCACACAAGAAATAAAAGCTGACTGCCCTGGATATACCCTAGAAATGCCTTTGCTCTCTCCTCTCTCTTTCTCCTTGCAGCTGACTCTTGTGGCACAAGGGAGGGTGGATATCATAAACATGGATTTAAGCACTCCATAAACAATGATATTCCTTTAATGGGGAAAATAATAGCCTCAGCACTGTCAAACGTATGTATTTTAAACCAGTCATATAAAAATAAATCTCATTTTAGCAGTACTGGAGTCTTCTGTAATACTTAATCACAGCTCCCGTGGCAGCTCTGCCAGTGCAAGGGCTGCAGAGCTGGGCCCAGAGACAGCAGTCACAGGTCGGTGTTGTTCTATTATTCATTTTTAGGTAGTCAGTAAATTAGAGAGAAGAGGTAGATGCCCCATTTTATGAGGCAATAACAGCTTGGATTTTAGCAGGGAACAAGTAATTTTGTGGATCTGGATTTCAGGCAATAAATCATGGCCCAGTTGTTCAGCTATTATTTATAATATTTTATGGATATTGCCAAATAATTCAAAACTGTGATTAATGCAAGCCACTTCAGAACCTCTCCATTGTGCCAAAGCAAATTAGCAAGGGTCTGTTTGAGTAGGGAAAATTAACATGGGAGAGATATCCATCCCACATTCCTTCTTTCTAAGGTAATATAACAATCTTAAATATTCAAGTTTCCTGTCATGTTTCTTCTACTGGGGGTACTTGATCCAATAGCCCTGAAAGAGATGGGAAACCTCATGAAGAGACTGATCAGTCACCTAATGGGACATGTGGCTTAAGGATTTAATTTTATTTGATTTTGCTGTAAGCTGTTTCTTCTCTGAAGTTGCAACTCATTCTGTTGTTTTCAGTGGCACATAAGAGGTCTGCTTGTTTTCCTCAGAGTTCCTCAAATATGTTTGCAAGTGGCATAAGTCCAGGTATTCTTTTCTAGAAGAACTTTGAATTGTGGGGAGAAACACCAACTTTATCCCAATGTCTAAACACACACGTACACAGAGTGAGAAAAAGCTTGTAGTAATGATGGTCAGTCTTGCTCCAGATGCCAGCAATACCTGGCTGAGAAGGACCATGGATGAGAAAACAACAATCCTTAATTTACTGCCTAAAACTTGCAGATCTAGGATAAATTTTAGCAAACTGGTACCGAGTCCTTCTTCTGCCAAAATATTCAGAGATTTCTGCTTGGATATATTTTATATTCAGTCACCCATTTGACTACTGAATTAAACATTCATTTCAGTTCCCAGTTCACCTCAAAATGCCCTCAATGCTCAAATATGCACAGATTTTTATCTGCAGGAAATGTTGCTTTAAAGACACTTTCCAAAGCCATTGAATTTACTTTTTTTCAGTGAATACTTCTAATGGGGAGTGCTATCAGGATTAAGGCTTGTGCAATGACTGAAAACAGAATAATTACAGTCAGTCAGTAATTCCTTTCCTTTCCCTCTGTTCTTCCTCCACCCTGATTCATAAATCAGAATAGAGAATTTATTGAATTAAAAATTTCCCATGTAAGAGCAACATTCTCTTCATTTAGAGTTTTTATGGTCTCTCTATTATGCTGGAAAAGTGCAGGAGAACCCAAATAGAAAAAAGAATGGGTTCAAGCACATACAGCTGCACAAGTCTTGCTCTTTATGCTTAGGGTGAGTTATAAATATGTAACTTCAATGAATTGAAAAGTTTCCCTTTATTTTGTTCACTCTTTTGGTGGATATTTAAACAAAGCTGTCTCAATGCACTATTCTGCAATAGGGAACAGGATTCCTCCTTGGCCACTGCAGTAGAGAGTAGAGACCTGGATAGGAAGTGATAACTTTCCTCTTGTAATTTGGAACCTCCTGGAGAATAAATTGTTAGGATACAGGATGAATAGACAAGCTCTGGAAAAATCCATTTTGATTTCCAAAGCATTGCAGTCACTTCTCTATTTAAGCTGGATAAACAGACAACACATTCCTGCTTCAAGTACATGATGTCATTTACTCAGAAACCTTTTCACAATTAATCAGAACTTGATCAAGTGTCTGTCTCACATGATACATCCTCATACAGTTTGTGAAATATAACAGGGGGGTAAAAAAAGCAGGATTTTTTTTTTGAGTTATATATATGTGTATATATTTTAGATGTTATATGTTTATATATGTTATATATATAATAATATATACAAATTATATCTATTATNCATCTGAAGCCTTTAGCAAAGGTAATTACAGTTAGTTGTTCCACATTTCCTAGCTAATGGCTCAAATGAGTGCTTGGAACACGTGATACTTGCAGAAAAACTTCATCATTCTTGTAATTGACTTTTCCATCTGACTCTCTCTGTGATTTTCTGTGTTCTCTTGGGCACAGTAGTGCAGCTACAATTTTTTTGTCTTACAGGAATCTGTGCCACATTTAGGCAACAACGATGAGATCTGTTTCTGTTGCAAGTGTGTACAGTTAGAAGGATTGCAGCATTCCTAAAATTCTGAAATAAAATCACTACTCCACACTTCCCAATAGCACAGAAGAGTGCAACTGGGAGAAGAGATTGGCATTTCTCCTCCTAATTTTATGTTCAGAGGACACGTGGTTTCCTTTGAGCTGCAGTGGCAGGGATTTGCCTGTTTGCCTTCCTCTGAACACCTAAGCTACACGTATATAACACCTAAGCCACACATATATAACAAGACAACTGTGCCAGAGGAGACAATTTTTCAGCATAAATACTTTTATTGCCTTACAAGAATATTTAGGCATTCAAATCATTACTTTTCTAATTTTTCTTCATTTTCTATCTTCTTTTTTTTGCTTTCATCATCTATTCAGTTAAAAGAAAATGAGTAAAAGGGATTTGAAATTTTCTGATAGAACAATTTTCCATCTGAAAACACCAGTACAACAAAACATATATGGAACTGTAACCATTTTAGCTGTTTTTAGAGATTATTACTTACACACTTCTAACAGGACTGTTGCTTTGACTATAATAGAGGTGCCAAGGATCCTGACCTAATATCTGCCACCCCTGTTTTTCTTTGTGGGTTGGAACAGATGACCTCATGATCTCTTCTGTAACCTGAGTTAAGATATATACATCCAACTTCCATGCTACTACAATAACAAAACAGTTGAAATATTGGAATAGTTTTCTTTGGAGTCATAGGATTTTGATTTTTCAACAGATTACTTGTACAAAACTAAATTTGCAAATGTCGTAATCCTTGTGGTACTTAAAATCTGTATTGAATAAGTTTAATAAATAAAGCTGGTGTTCTTTTATTCTTTCTGAGTATTATTCCTGGCAAAAATAGACAGGTGCCATTTAGCTTTAAAGGATTTAGGGTCTGGCTTATCATGATCTTTGAGTACATTCACAAGGAGAAAATCCATAATGTTAGAGTACACTTTAACCTAATAAAATGCAGCAAAAGCCAGAGCACTGAATGGACATCAACAACAAAAAAATTGAATCCGTACAAGGTAAATGGAAGCAAAATGTGTGTTGCTGTTTTTCAGTAGTATTGGTAAGTATAATTCCCAAAAGCTGAGGATTTCAGTATCATTCTGTGCCCTTAAACACAGATTACATGTCTTTCTGTTAAAAAATATATCTTCCACCTTAAGCCCATATTGGTGAGTTATATTCAAGAACTATAGTATTTTATTTTTTAATGTGTATTATTTTCTTGCTGGGTGATATACCATAGTGTGGCTATTTATGATAATGGTCTCTGTTAGCCTCAACAAACTGCCCTCTTTTTGAGACATAAATACCAGCTTGTTCAAATACATGGCATCCATTTATCTACCTGAAAAAAAGTTTATGCAAAAAGAAGAAAACTTAGTTTTTTGAGCCATTCCTCCCACAACAACTTCCCTCTTTTTATAGTCTTTCTTCTGCTCCAAGTTATTATTATTCCCACACTGTACTGAATTTCACACCATAACATGTTTGTTGGCAGCAGTGTGTGATGTCCCAGGCAGCACAGGAATCCACAGGAATTTACTGACTCCCTTTCCCTCCTGTGAGCATTAAAAGATGGTCCAGCTGATCTCAGGATGCTCCTTTGTGGCCTTTGTGCCAACCTGAAGGGCAGCTTGTTCTGTTGGTACCTGAAGTTTGGGCTAAAGCAATGAACTGAACTTTTCTAAAACTCATCATTCTCTGTGCTCGTCTGATACTCCTCATTTATGTGTGCTCTGCACAGATTGTGTCTACATTTAGGAAGAACTGTGACATTTATCCCCAGTACCATCCTCGAGCTATCAGGACCTTTGCCTATTTATATAAATTCTCGGGCAGCCCCTGCAATCAAAGTCACCCAGGGACTCTGATGCTGCTTTCAATCTGCTGATCTTGCAAATGGTTTTCCCCAGGACCACTTGGCAGAAAATGGGTTCAGAAAGGCTGGCAAGTCTTGGATAATTTAGGGAGTGCTTCTCAAGTGGTGAGCCTGACTCTGTGATAAGGAAGAGGGAAATGGAAAGACAATTTTGAACATCATTCCTCCCCCTCAGAAGTTATTATGTCAGTACATCAAGCAAGCCCAGGTGACCAGGCAGGGACTGTCTACTCCGAGCAGAGCTGAAGAACCCGTTGAACTCTCTTTGCTGTATCGTAACTTATTACAAAAGTACCAGTACATAAGATGCTTAGAAGGATGGAACACTTCTATGAGGAAAGGATGAGAGAACTGGGATTGTTAAGCTCGGAGAAGTGTTCAAAGCCAGGTTGGATGGGAAGTTGAGCAACCTGGTGTAGTAAAAGGTGTCCCTGCCCATGGCAGGGCGTTGGAACGTGATGATCTTTGAAGGTCTCTTCCAACCCAAACCAGTCTATGATTGTTTTACCTTAAACACACAGTACTCAGAGTCTTATATTTACACACATTAATCTTCACTGAATCCTCTTAGAAGAGATCAGCTTCACTGGGCACATGGATATCTACTGCCACTGGAAATGCTGTACTGTATCCAGGGCATCTGTTCAGATCAAGTAAGTCTGACCAGGATATTTGGGGATCCACATCCTGGACAAGAAGATGGGAAGCTTTGCAGTGTGACACAGGACATCAATGTAATCTACAAGGTCAGATGTGATTCCTCTGACCAAACGTGGGCATCCCATGTGAGATAAGATAAATTGCATCTGCACTTTAATGACTTTATGACTATCTCTCCTGAACTATAAAAAGGAAAACAGAGTAACTTTTTTAAAAGGCGATTCCCACAGGGAAAACACCCACACTAAACCCTACCTTCGAGCTCTCTTTACACTCAATGAGGAGAGACAGACACCTTGCTTGAGACTGGAAAAAGCTGCCATCTGGAAGTGTTCATCTTTGTCTGCAGATAGAGCCTAAAAACTTTCTTAGAACACACACAGAACTCTAAGATACAACTTAGACTTCATCAGCAAAAGTACACTTTTCTAGTATGAGCTCTTCCTTTCATAACCTACTAGAAGGGTTCATGTCATTTGGGTAGATCAAATCATAGTAACAATAGTAATGCAATTCATCATACAAGTGAATTTTAAAATCCTAAATGTACACATAATTTAAAAAAATATTTAATCTTTTTCTTCCCTAAAAAAATGTTCTTAAATGTCCTTGCATTGTGTACATTGAGAACATTGTTAAGCATCCAGAGATGATGTGTATTAAAATTGTCAAAAGACAGTTCTGATCAAAGGACTATAACTTGAGATAGAGGGATTTTATGAACAATTGGAAAAAACATGAAAAGTTTGTGGCAAATTATGAATGTTGTTTAACAGCTGTTAGGTCTTGGCATGATTTTAGAAGTCTGTGTATACAGCTGAACTGTCTTGCCCAAAGAGCAGGAAAATCTATAGAAAAGAGAGTATTCATTTAGGAATACATTGAATGGTTTAAACTGGACCCCTTGTATCTGTTACACAGACAAATATTTATCCTTAAGCATAGAGTCGTGAAACAGTAAAGAAAAACTAACTAAACTAAATGACAACACCGATTTTGAAGGAAACCTCCACCTCTCCTCCCTGCTACTATTTCACGCTCTGATGAGACACCACCTGGAGTGCTGTATCCAGCTCTGGCATCCTCAGCATAAGAAGGATGTGGATCTGTTGGAGTTAAGTCCAGAGAAGTCCACGAAGACGAACAGCAGGATGGAACACCTCTCCTATGGAGACAGGCTGGGGGACTTGGAGTTGTTCAGCCTGGAGAGGAGAAGGCTCTAGGGAGACCTTAGAGCTCCTTCCAGTGCCTAAAGGAGCTCCAAGAGAGCTGGAGAGGGACTTGGAGGTCATGCGGTGATAGGACAAGGCTGCAAGGCTTTAAACTGAAAGAGGGCAGATTTAGATATTAGGAAGGAATTCCTTACTGTGAGGGTGGGGAGGCCCTGGCACAGGATGCCCACAGAAGCTGTGGCTGCCCCATCCCTGGAAGTGTTCAAGGCCAGGTTGGATGGAGCTCTGACAATCTGGTCTAGTGGAAGGTGCCCCCACCCGTGGCAGAGACTTGAAACTAGATGTACTTTGAAGGTCCCTTCCAACCCAAACCATTCTATGATTCTGTGATGATCGCATGAATTCAACTTCATTCTTTATATCTCTGACAATAAACCCATTTGTACTCTGTTTACATGCGATGTTATGAATTTGTGTATATATATACATATGTAAATAAATTTATGTATATGTGGTAAGAGTATCCCAGCCTCTTCTTAAGTCTTGATAAGTGGATTACATTGACAGTATCTCATAAAATGAAGTTCACAACTCAGCTGTGCATTGAATAAAAACAGTATTTGATCAGTTCTAAATTTTATATCTATATTTATATTTATTGATATTATATAAATTTATATCTACATTTCATATATTTTCAGACTCCTGGAAATTTTCCTGTTGCATATGCTGAAGTAGGAAAGCTAAGCTACCATTGTCTCCCTTACTTATAACATTCACAAGCATATTCCATCACTTTTCCCCCTCTTATTTGTCATCTTTTTTAGTGAAATCACGCATAGAATGTGTTTTTCATTCTTCTCCCACCTGAGTTCAGATCTGTTCTTGCAGTTCTGGGTCCAGTGATTTCTGCACCATAAATTTGTCTGTTCCAGAGTGGAGCTGCTGACTGCACTGCTCTCTTGTACTTGAATGGAATTGTCTATTCCCCTCACTCACATGGAAAAGAGAGAAATATAAAGGGAAGCCCCACCTACCTCTTGATGATCACTGTACCTAAATCTCTTTGCACCACTTCATTATCCAAACACCCTCCTCTTTCTCAAGTACATTTACTTGTTTTCCCAACACTTGACACTGATAGAAGAGACTAGGGCTGTGTATTTTAGCCAAAGAGGGATTTTTTGGGTTGTAGTGATCTGCATTCTTCCAGTTAAAGAACACTGATGTCAATGGACAAAGAGCAAAAAGAGGACATGATCACAATCCATCTCAGCCAACAGGATTCAGAGCAGTTAAACTTGTGATCTAAAGGCTGAAGATGTGATATTGTACCACCAGATGCTGGTAGGGTATTTGCATTTACTATGAATTCACAGGAAGGAAGGGATGAATTATTTGTCATATCCAACTTTGGGAAATGTTTTTCTGTGGACAACATGAGAGAGACCATGGATTAGTTTCTTTGCAATTTCAGAGATCTAAGCACACATCCTTTCAGTAATGGGTAGAATAAATCCATAATTTCTGTTTTCTTCAGCTTCCTTTGCAGTCACTGAATGACTTCTATAATACACCAACTTCTACTCCTTCCTGCTTTTAGTTTGGTAGAAAAAAGAAGAAAAAAATCTTGTCCAACTCAGCTTTCTCGAGATAAAGGGCCTTGAGTTATCTCCAACCTAAACAAAGGAGAATAAATTATCTAATTTCTTTCAAACTTCGTATTTTATAGCCTCTGAAATCTAAAGAGAGGAGCTCTTATTGCTGTTGTGAGCTACTGCCTAATTTGTGGTCACAGATGTTTATGAATTAAGGGATTGTGAAAAATTGTGAAGTTTCTGTTTTTCCTTTAACCAGCGGAGCTCCTTCCTAGGCTATGAAACAATATTCTCAGCTCATCAGGCACAGAGAACAAACATTAGCTTATAGCTGCTTAATTTCCTCATTGATAAATAGAAGATTTATAAGCATTAATTTACTCCTTTTACATCTGTGCTGTTCCCATTGCACAGGAAAAAAATGGGAACAATATGTCTGATAAATAACAAATTTGTAAGAGGTATGGAACCCATTTGTACCTTGTTCCACAACAAAGCCATATGTACCCATGGATTGCATCAGTTCTTTTCTGCAGCTTCACTATTTCACTCCTGTTTGAAGTAAATTATTTAAGTTACAGCCGAGGGACACACTGGGCACAGCTACATTTCAAGGAGGTGCGAACTGATTCATATTTGGGTAACTTTCACAATCATATAGAAAAAATCCTTCATTGCTTTTGAAGTGACTGTGACTGATATTCTCTGTTGTTGTAGGCCAGGTTTTCAAGGCCAGGGTGGATGGAGCTCTGACTAAACTGGTCTAGTGGAAGGTGTCCCTGCCCATGGCAGGGGGTTGGAACAAATTGATCTTTAAGGTCCCTTCCAAACCATTCCGTTCTGTGATTCACCCTGTGATTCATTCTATGATTCTAATACCCCACCAGGCAATATTCTAGATCAAAAAATGCCCAGAGGCAAAAAACCAGCAGAACATCAAGTTCTGCCTACAATATGCATGGCTACTTTAATTGTGTAGCACATTCACCTTTCCAAGTCATTGTCCTTCTAAACACAGATTTCAGACTACCTTGATATCCACTTGACATTCTTCATTTAACATGCTTTTCCATTTTTGATTCAATTTATCAGAGTCAGAGGTTTCTTCTGTGCCACAGACTACTGAGTCCACGAATCAACATATTTCAGGAATACTGAAATGGAGATTAATATTTGCCTCACTGTCCTGGTATTTTTTTACCTTATCAGTTGATATAAATCATTCAGGTTTTTTTGTAGAGCTTCATAAATATCTACATAGTCAAATATCTTTCTTTCCACCCCCCACCCCACTCCAAAAAATCATCATTTCCTCTCTTCAGTGTGAACTGCTTTAGGACCACTTAGTAAAAAGTTTAATAAAGATTTTATTCCAGTGAATATTACAACAATGCAATGATACTAATGCACTAAATTAATGTAGTGTTGATCCTCCATGTGCTGTGTCTTTTATGTTTTTCTCATTTCAAACTAAAGTGATTTTATGCACATTAGAATTTTACCTTCAAAGAGTTAACCAGCTATATATACTGAAAATAAAATAACATCTCTATACCTCATTGATTTCCAGCAGTTATCCCAGAATAACTTCTTAATTATTTTTCTAGCAATTATCTTGAAACCTAATTATGAGATCTAATTTGTTAAACTTCCAGAGTTGGTATGCTATTATTTTCCAAAATAAAATCAGGCCGGCTGGCAAAAGTCTAATGACAGATGAATTTATTAGTGATTTCTCACTTACATTAAAAAAAAAACAGAAAACATACTGATAGTTTTGAAACTTTCTCTAAACATTTATTCATTTATTGAAGGCTATAGTCCTTAGTCCACATTGAAAGACACCTGAAAAAAAATTACCAAGGGGTGAATAGGAGGTTAGTTCTCAGAAGAGAAATCTGCTAAACTATTATTCTTTTGTATCCAAGGGAATTCCTGTTGCTTAGAGCTTTTCAGACTATGTGGCTGGGAAATCCTTTGGGAATATTTGGCTCTGCTTCAGTAATAGAACATGTCATCTCTGTATGTTCTCACTACTGTGGCAGTAAGGAGCTGATGAAATCAGGGAGAGCTGCTCTTCAGAGCAGAGGAGGTGCACATTTTCATGGCTTTTCCCTGAGGGGATGGAGCAGTTTGCCAAGAAAGTGGTTGTTCAAATGGTAAAACCTGAGACCTGCTGCTCACCATGAGAGGGGACAAATGGTACCCACACCATTATCAAATTTAATTTTCGTCTTCAGACACCAAACCATCCTGGGGCTTCTGAGAAAGGTCCATGGGGTGAGGTGCCAAACTTTGAAAGTATTTTGATGTGTCCCCCTGCTCTCTGCCTTGCTGTCCTTATTGGTGCTCCTCCAACTGCCTGGACCTGGATAACCCCCCCCTGCTGTGTTTGGGAAGAGATGAACTTGGCCTGTCTCACAGTGTAGCTTTGTGGCAATGCTGAACCCTCACAGGGTTTTTTTAACCCCATGCATGGAAGCTGGACCTGAGTTAAAAAATCAGGTTCACCTCCTACAACCAGTTCTGGAAGCTGGGCTGGATGTAGACTTAGAGTGTGGGAGAGAAAGAAAAAAAAATAGGTTTAAAGGAGCATTTTTCTTCCCTTGTCACAGTAAAATCCTAAAATGCTTGAAGAGAATATTGACATACATGTCTGAACTCCTACATCTATGAATCTGTGTTTCACTGAAAGGTGGTATTTGCTGTCTCTGTAGGGTTTGGTTGGTTGGTTTTGTGGACTTTTGGGGCTTGCTTTTTTTTTATTCTTTATTTTTATATTTTCATGATTATATGCAACCAGTAACTGTGTTGGCAAGGTTGGGGATTTGAAGTCTACTAGCAAAAGCCTCANTATATATATACCAAACTGAAAAATGGATATTTTAGAGGACTACAAAAGTATTTATTTTTTTTGAGTGCCCCCTCGTGACAACCTTTAGCAGGTGATACATCAGCAGGGTCTGTGCATGCAGCAGCACATCTCTTCCAGCAGATTGCTTTGAAGGAGCAGTGTAGAACAGGGAGCCACAGCTATCAT
>WEIV01019343.1:253346-270502 GCA_013390005.1 Calyptomena viridis | reverse complement strand
ATTATATGCAACCAGTAACTGTGTTGGCAAGGTTGGGGATTTGAAATCTACTAGCAAAAGCCTCACTCTTAACATTTAAAGTAGCCCACTCATCGGGACTCACATGCTACTGTGTTGTCTCCAAGTTCTGGAAAGAGGCAAAACCAACACATTGAGCATACACTTAAATGGCAAAATATGTCCCAAAATCCATTTTGTAGGAAAATTTTATGGTTTTTTCCTCTTTTTATAAAAANTGAAGGAACAGTGTAGAACAGGGAGCCACAGTCATCATTTATAACTGAAAGAATTATGTCACCAGGTTCATGACTGAGAGTCCCCTCAACCATTGGAAAGCAGGAGTGGAAAACCTTTACCACCTGTAATTTCAATGCCGTCTATACAGCAGGAAAAAATAGATTTTGCCCAAACTTTCTTGCTCCAGGCCAGTATCAATTATGCAATGAAGTACATTTGTTATTTTGAATATGACTAAACATAAATTTAAGATGATGGCTTTTAATGATATGAAAATTGAGTCTTGTTTTCCCTACAAGCTTTGATGCATTTTGGTGTAATCCTTCAGTTCCCTAAGGCTCCACAAAGTTTGTAACATTATTTATGTTGTGGGGCCTCAAGCAATACAACATTTTCCTAGATATAGCACATATCCCTGGAAGACAACAGGCATCTCTGGGGAGATGTGACTTTGTGCAGTGGAATTTCATCTAAAGCCAATTAAGGCAATGGAATGACAACCTTCCCCTGTAAGTTTTGGGTCTTCTCTGTGATCAGTTCAGGCACTTTTGTGCCCCCCAGTCCAAGGAATGACCACTGGAATGTCTGTGAAAGCGGAAACGAGGAAATTCAAATCCTTAATGAGAAAAAAGCATTATTTTATAAAGTTGGATCTTCCTCTAACTGCAATGAAACTCCAGCTATTGGCTAAAAGAGAAAAGAAATACATTTTATTGTAATGAAAACTGTCTTAGTACCAGAGTGATTATTATTTGAACTGAAAAACTGCAACTTTCATGGGCAAAATGCCAGAATTAGGTTCAGGATACAATGAAATCAGATGCTAAAGCAGTATTAGGCATCCCTGTGCCTCTTAAAGCATCACAGCTCTGCTTTTCAGCTCTTGACCTCCAAGTGACATGTATATATGGAATATACAGGATATCCAAGTCCAGAACTGGAGTCTGTGAATGATGAAAGAACCACTCAGAAGAAATTTATAACGCGATGCATGATGAGTGAGGAGAATTTGAGCTACACAAAGCTCAAAAAGCCTTCCATCATAAGAATGAGTCTCCATCACAACCTAAGCACCACTGAGACTGATCTTTTTCTGAAATAAAAGCCAGGTTCTCCAATGGCTTTAAATGGTACCAGCTCAGAGGATCAGAAACTCAGGAATTTCCACTTTTGTTTAACCAGCAGGACTTTCTGAAATGAGCTTTTAAGCTTAGCTGGAATGCTTTCACAGAAAGATTTTCATTTTACTCTGAATAACCACGGTACCTGTGCTTCAAACACTATTCCATTCCCAGTGCATGGCAAAGCAGTTTGCAAAGTCCTTGACTTATTGGAAAGCAACTTGCTTTCCATATGCACTGGAATGCTGAATGAGATGACCTTACATATCTGCAGCCCATCAGCCTTTTCTCCTTTCTCCTGGGAAGGAGACTCGTTTATGAAATTATGTTTTCAACAGCAGTAAAAGGCAGAATTCTGATTAGAGTAGTGGTTTGGCCCTTGGAAAAGAAACAGTAGTGACACAGGAGCCAAAGTTTTAATTGCATTGGCAGTTTTCCCCATTCATAAATGTCCAGGAGAAAGAAAGATTCAGGACAGAGCCCTGTGCAAGTGTGCTGTGAACATACAGAGCTGTTGTGAACTCTGGTGTTTTACAGACTATTACAGTGTACTTTATTTTTGGTGTGTGTGCACTTGGATTAACACAGAAAGTATCCCAGTGATCCAGTCACAGACTAACCACTTCTTTTCCAACATAGTGCTCTGAAGGTGACCATTACTTCTCTTCAATGCATTTCAGAACAACATGGGTGACTTAGCTGGGATGAAAACCCAACCTGTACATTGTGCCATGTAACACTGTCCTGTTTCAGGATGCTGTGGGTATTAGGGCACCTATGCCAAAAAAAGTGTGGGAGAGATGGAGAAAGAAAGTGATTCATAGATTTATGGAATCATAGAATATCCTGAATTGGAAGGATTATTGAAGTTCAGCTCCTGGCACTGCACAGGACAAGCCCAGGAGTCACATCATGTGCCTCAGAGTATTGTCCAGATGTTTCTTGAACTCTGGCAGGATTGATGCCATGATTACTTCCCTGGGGAAGCTGTTCCAATCCCCAATAACTATTGTCTGTTATTCTATAAAAGAAATGAGAAAACATTTTCCTTCTGAAAAGAAAGTAAATATCAGTGCAGATTTGTGAATCCAGAGCTCGTGTGTGTGTGCTGATCTCTTTGCTAACTGACAAACTTGTCAGGCCTTCAGTCCACTGGATTGGAGGGGCTGGAGCACAAATCTGATGAGGAGCAGCTGAGGGAGCTGGGGGTGTTTAGCCTGGAGAAAAGGAGGCTCAGGAGGGACCTGGTCGCTCTCCACAACTTCCTGACAGGAGGTTGTAACCAAGTGGAGTTTGGTTTCTTCTCCCAACTAACAAGTGACAGGATGAGAGGAAATGGCCTCAAGTTGCTCCAGGGGAGGTTTAGATTGGATATTAGGAAATATTTTTCCATGGCAAGCGTTATAAAGCACTGGAGCAGACTGCCCATGGAAGTGGTGATGCCACCATCACTGAAAGTATTCAAAGAATGCATGGATATGGCACTTGAGAACATGGTTTAATGGTGAGCATGGTGCTGGATTGGTGGTTGGACTTGATGACCTTAAAGGTCTTTTCCAATCTTAATGATTCTATGATTCACTCTGGGATAAAACGGATACACTTTATTTTGTGAGAAGTGGATGGCAGAACTGCCTTGTGATGACCCATCCAGACTCCACCAGTGAGAGGCTTTTCAGCTCTTTGCACAGAGCCTGGGCACTGGCAACACCAGAAAGGGATGGATCAAGGCTTGAGGATGGGCATATGTTAAGTGACAGTGTTGGCATCAGCCCAGTGGTGAGGGCAGAATTCAGGTATCAGGCATCTCCCTTGAAGTCAGGATGAATCAGTGAATTACTGCTGCACTTGCTGTTATTAATAAAACATCAACAAGATAAGGTCTGAAAGCAGCAGCATGTTATGCCCTTACAAGAAAACTCCAGTTATTTACAATACATTTAAGATTCCAACATGGGGCTTGATGCAATTAGTCAAAATCGTTTTGGAAATAGCTGGGAATCCCTAGGATGCTTCAACAAGCAAAAGGAATCTAAGTGGAGTTAAAAAGATGCTATTAATGACCCTGCTGTGATAGAATAAAATAAAAGCTGTTACTCTTTGCTAAGCAAATGAAACCAAAGACTTACTACTGATCCCTGCTATTAATTCCATGGTCTTAATTCCTAATGGAAATTTTCTGATTTCCTTTCCCATAAATACATTTTCCTCCAGGAGTTTGACATATGTCTTGAACAAAGCGCCAGATTGCTTCAAATAGCTCTGTGCTGGTTCCAGTTTGCTCTGTAATTCAGTCATATATTCCACTGGGATGGTTTTTCCCAAGTTTTGTAAAACCAGGACTCTATTTTTGCTTCATAAATTTGGGTAACTGAAAATTTCATATATTTTAAGTGTTTTATATTTTCATATATTTTAAGTGTGTATTGAGGGGGTAATTAGAGAAAACTGTACACATTTAAGAGAAGTCTGATGAATCAATTTATAGGAAACATGATTAAGGTCATTAAACACATTACAATGTCACTGCATTTGAGTTTCTTAGCGTCTTTTTAAGATTTCTATATTTATTGGGAAAGTTTGGGGGTTAGCTTGTTTGGTTTTGTTTAGTTGCTTCTTATCTTCTCCAGGTCTCTACCTCAAGATGAGATGTTTTTCCTTGTTGACTTTATCTGGTTGGTTTTTCAGATTTTCAGCTCAGAATATGATAACAATTTTCGTCAAGGAGGTTAGGGGGAAATGCATTATTTTTTTAACATTAAAAGAAAAATAAAGTTTTTTTCACTGCTAACAGGCTTTTGCAATCTGTGTAGGGGTTTGGAATGTTGGAAGGAGTCTTGCTGGTTTCCCTTTATAAACCAATGAAATCTCAGGTGCCCTTTTCATATAGTTCCTAATAATAAACCAGAAAGAAATATTTTTCCAGTGGCTTGTCCAATAGTTTGGTGGTTCTTAGAAGAAAGAGAAAGAGGCGCAAGTGAAAAAAAACAGAACAGCAGAGGGATTAGTTAAAAAAAGATAGATAAGGTAGAGGAAAGGCTGATAGAAAGGAGAGAATAGGATGTGTATAAGGAGGACAGAAATAATTTAGGTACTGTGGTAGGAAAGTCCCTTATCTTATGAGAAGGTTTGGGAACAACACCCACCTGGCCCTGGATGCAGGTGTCATCAACCAACATTCCTTCTCCACCAGCAGGAATAGGTGTCAGCTCCAACCCATGGACATGTAGATTTAGATCTCTAATTGTGATAGGAGCTTAATTATGCTTTATGATTTTCTCTGTAGTCAGATGACTTCACAATTTCTTTCACAAGATCCCTGTTCAATGGGAAATGTATGGATCAAGTTTGGAGAGGTATCAAGGACAGTTATTAGAGGGTTTGTTGTCAGTGGCATCTTGGTAGTCTGATTTAGAGAATGTAGACTTTAACCAAGGTGATGGAAAGAGGAAAGCGTACAGGAAGAGAGAGGCTGTTTTCCATGTTCTGGATGGAGAGCATAAGACATTCAAGGACAGAACTGTTTTTGGTTGGGCTCTCCCAGCTACAACAGAAACCAATTGGGATTTCTCTCTGACTATACCAGGCTTCTAACTGCTCTGGAAAACCAAAGTGTCTCACTTTGGTCCACTACAGCAGAGTAGTGTTGTGTATTTATGACATTAATAATCCCCTCTCCAATGCTCTCCCCCTTCATGCCCATAAGTGATCTGGGAAGGTTAAGTCAGGAATAGCTTTGAGAAGTTGCTGGGTGGAAGTGAATGGGGTTGTAACCAAC
The DNA here is from genome assembly GCA_013390005.1 of Calyptomena viridis. Classification (NCBI taxonomy): domain Eukaryota; kingdom Metazoa; phylum Chordata; class Aves; order Passeriformes; family Eurylaimidae; genus Calyptomena; species Calyptomena viridis. The sequence goes on along the minus strand of WEIV01019343.1, from coordinate 265,366 downwards.
CCAGGGTCTATTTAGTGAGAAGGAAACAGTTGGGGTGAGTCTTTGCCTCCTCCTTGCTTGCCAGAGCAACCCTTCAGAGTGTGTGACTAGTCAAGCTTTTAGTTACAGAAACTCTCGTGTCTGCCAGCACACAAGTGGATATAAAAAAAATCCCAAATATCCCCCAAATCCTTATCCCATTTCCTACCCTGTCCTTCTCTTTCTTTGCCTCTGCACTGTTTGACTTATCCTAAAACTCCCACTCCAAAGCCCTGTTCATTGATCTGCTTTTTTTTTTTCACCTGAGAACAATGTCCACATCACCAGTTCTGGCTCAGCATAAAGTCTCTCCCCATTTCAGTCTGCCAGGGAACACCCTTAGGCCGCAGATTCATCTGTGTTGCAAACTTTTCTCAGTAGCTGCCTCTTCTGGAGTGTTCTATGTCTTCCAGCAGAATGAATTATGTTTCCTGGGAGTCTGTAGATCTTCCAACAGAGTCAACTCCTTTCAGGGTGGCTTTCTGTCTCCTAGCAGGGTGTGTGGGACAGGTTTGGTGCTGAGACAGCTATGCTGGGAATGGTGAGCATGATGCTGAAAGGGAAGAGAGGATGCAGTGGGAAGCCACTTCCCTGTGATTTCATATTAAACACCACCCTGTACTTCTTTTTTTGTTTTACTCTTTTATTTTTTTTTTTCCCTGACAATGTTTGTATTCATAAGGTTTGCAGGAAGACATGAAAACTTTTAAAATGTAACTCACTGATTTCAGAGGTGCTGTAGCTTCTTTTCTTTTTCATTTCATAGTGTCTGTATGGAGAAGGCTGATTTGGGACCTCTGGTCTCACACCAAGTAATGAACTGAACTCATAATTTCAGCTGTCAGCTGGAACCTGGCTCTGACTCCCATTGAACCCTGGATCCAAAAGCAGTGCATAACCTGGGTCTCTGCACCATTTTTGTCATTTCTCACAGGGAACTCCTCTTCTGGGTTCATGCTGATCCTATTTTAAATCACAAGCCCCCCCAGTTTCATTACTTCTTCCTGTACAAACAGAGATGTGCAGCTGAGCTTATTCCCTGATATTTTTCCCTTAGATTGCTCTTTTGCTCTTCTCATTCAGGAAATTCAACAGTTTTGGAGCCTGTCATCCCAGAATCTCTGCTTAGTGAAGAATCAATGGTTAAAGCTTGATGTCATGGATTTGTTTTTATGAAATACCTCCTTTAAATCCTTCTGTTATTGTAGCAAAAACCTCCATTCCAAAGCCATTAACCTGATGATCAGGAAGGGAATATTCAGGGACAAACACTCACAAACAAGCTGTTGCTGGAATAAGTCTCCAATTTATCATCCCTGTCTCTGACTGGGAACCTGTATTGACTGTGTATAATCTGACAAGGTAACAATGCTACCAAAATAATGCAAGTACAGTGACACAAATCTATGTATTATGCTCTTCCAACCCCATTGCTGTTTGTGTGACAAAATCCATGATGTAGATTGGCTTTTTGCTACTTTCTATTCCCTGTAAAAACACCTCATGGGCTATGTGCAAGTAGATGTTTCAAAAGAATCTCAAAAAAAGAAATTAAAGGCAAGTAGGGAGAACGGACCAATGTTTTTAGAAAGAACTGTGTGTAATTCCATTTGTATTAAAACCAGGAAAGATTCAGAGTAGAGCAATAAGATGTTAAAACCTAAGAAACAACTTGGTTCTGAGAATGATTGAGCAGATTTGGCATCTTCAACCTGGAAAATGAGTGACTGAAAGAGAAGATGGTATAAAGTCTGCAGACATACGAATGGCACAAAAAGGTCGTTTAAAGGATGGCAGTGCAAGATGAAGATTGCTCTGTTTCTTTAGGTCAGGGGAAAGGAGAGTCCTCTGGAGGACTATCCTTAGTTTGCCTGATCCAGGTTTGTGACATAGAAAGAATTAAAAACAACTCATAATACCTGTGAAAGAAGTTTCATTAGGTATTGAGCACTTCTTATTGATTTCATAAGCAGATGGAGGAGACACTTACTCCAATGTAAGTATTTCCAGTGTGGGCAGCTATGTTTGAACTATGTCCCTCCAAAGCTTTTTTATAGTGAATGGGGAGTGAGTTAATCAACTTAGTGAAGTCTGAGACATGATTAATCTCATTCTAAAATAGATATATGAAAGAGATCAGACTGACTGCACCCTTGACAGACCTGTTTCATTCTGTGGGCTGTGGAGAGGGACCAAGGTTCAGGCATAGAAGTTTGCACTGTAATTAAAAACAACGGGATCAAAATTTCAGTCAGGTCTGGCAGATCTGGACACTGATTTCTGTGGCTTTCATTGGCTGCTTGACTTCAGATATCCTTGCATGGAACAGGAGTTGTGAAAACCCCAAAACTTGAGATGTCCCCTTCACTCTGAGATGGCCAATTCACTGTCGAGGTGATGGACAGTGAGTGCTGCACCTAAACTGGAAGGTAGACTGTGATGGACAGATCCAGGAGTGACATTGTCCTGGCTGAGCCTGGTTAAAAGTTGTATCCCTTCTTCCATATCATTTTCTTAACACCAACTTTCTTGACATCCTTCTCCTCTGCTAGAAATTATTGCACGTTCAGCTCTGCCTGTGTAACTTCCCATGGAGTCACTCTCTGAGCAGTTCTGACAAAAAGACCCAGATCAGAAAACTCAGCAATTAAAATTGTTGAATCATAGAATCATTTACATTGGAAAAGACCTCTAAGATCATTGAGTCCAACCATTAACCCAGCACTTCAGGTCCACCACTAAACCATGTCCCTAAACATCCATATGTTTTTTGAACACTTTTAGGGATAGTGATTCCACCACTTCCCTGGGCACCCTGTTCCAATTCCTGACCATCCCTTCAGAGAAGAAATTTTTCCTAATATCCAACCTAATTGTTAATTAAGGCACAGTTAGCTGGAGTGATGTTGGTAACCATCACCCAGCTTCAGTTGCATCATGGCAGCATCTCTGATCTTTGAGTGACTGGTCTGTATCGTGTGTCTTTTTAATGTATGTGTGTGTGAGCACAGCTGAAAAAATTAGTCAAAAACAATATCAGCGTCAAAGGGAAGTGACCATCTGTTGTCTTTAGAGAGAAGTCTGTCTTGAAAAATATTATAGAAACTGCTTTTCCTTCTTCCTATGTGTACTGGACAACTTAAAAAAACCCTACAGAACCCAAGTGTTCTTGAGTACATACTCCTGGTAGATAAGGAATGTATTGTAAGAAATTGTATTGTAAGGGATTGTGAGAAAGACAGATTTTTTCCAGGCCTCTAGTGGCAGGACAATGGATTTAAAGTGAAACAGGGCAGATTTAGATCAGAGATAAAGAATAATTTTTTTATGATGACGGTGGTGGGACACTGGAAAATTTGTTCAGAGAAGTTGTGGATGTCCCATTCCTGAGAGTATTCAAGGGCAAATTGGATGGGGCTCTGAGTAAACTGTTTCGGTGGAAGGTGTCCCCGCCCGTGGCAGAGGGTTGGAATGAGATTCTTAAAGGTCCCTTCCAACCCAAACAATTCTGTGATCCTGTAACACTAAGCTTTGATACCTTGGCATTGATCAATTCTATGATGTTATAATTCTTTGAAAGAGACAGAAAATTTGCTAAAGAGAGGATATCTGAGATGCTGAACAGTAACTGTGAAGTGTCAGCAGAGTTATTGTGTCGAACACCAGGACAGTTGATCTTTACAGCATTACCCAGTTCTGAGAAATGTTTTCTGTCTGTTTTCAGAGTTTTCCAAACAGGATGGACTCCGTTCCTGAACAGGTCAGGACCTCAATTGATAGGACCTAATAAAATCTCAAACTTTCTGTTCCAGAGAAGGAATGATCTATTTTTAGTGAATTTACCTGTTAATAATTTCTTACAGTTTCAGAGTATCATGGAATGGTTTGGCTTGGAAGGGACCCTAAAGACCATCAAGTTCCAACCCCCTGCCATGGGCAGAGACACCTTCCACTATCCCAGGTTGCCCAGAGCCCCATCCAACCTGGCCTTGAACACTTCCAGGGATGGGGCATCCACAACTTCTCTGTGTAACCTGTCCCAGTGTCTCAACACCCTCAGAGTAAAGAATTTATTCCTAATATCTAACCTAAATCTACTTTCTTTTATGTTAAAGGCATTCTTCTTATCTGTTTGCATATGACCAGAGAAAAAGAATTTTTGGTAGGTATCTAACTTTTAATTCACTTAATGGACATCCCTTTGTGTTCATTTCAGTGAATGAAGTACTCAGGTTCCTCAATATCTGAAAGCTCCCCCGCCCTGCAATAGAATATTTTGAGGGTGCAAAATATTCTAAAAAAAAATATTCTAAAAAAAGCATTAGGAATCAATGATGTATTTCACTGAATGTTCCCTGTAAAAGATTCTCATGATGGATCCCCAACAAGTTCTTCATTTAATTCATCCTGTTCTGAGGAGGAGGAATCATACATTCTGGGACACTTTTAAAAATAAGCTTCCAATATGCTGAAGCCTTAGTGCCTTTCCAAACTTTGAAATTAGGAAAGCTGTATGCAAAATAATGGCACTCATATCTACTCTAAAAGCATTTTCTCACCTCAAATTAGTCAATAATTGCAAAGCATCACATAAAATCCCTGCCTTCTCTTTATGACACAGCTTCAAACCTGCCAATTTGTGTTAATGGATGACAAATGGAATCACTGGGGCAGATTTGTAGCTGGTGCAGGTTTCAGTCATGCTTTGCTGATTTACACCTACTGAAGTTCTCTTTTCCATACCACAGACGGGTTCCAAACTTTTTTGAACACGTCTGGTCTCTCTGCATTACTATTAACACCTTCCCACACTCCAGAGTGGCTGTCTGAACCCCAAAGCGGATCTCTGTGCTTTATTACTCCTAATAGATAGAAGTGGATGATTGTGGTATTTGTTTGGTCCTGACAGTCTCCAGAGAATATGTAAAAAATAGCATCTCTGGTGTCTTGTGATCTTCATTCTCAGCATGTCATAATCATAAAATTGGGTGTTCTTTTTTTTTCTATTTTTATTTTTTACTTGTCTCTTTAGTTTTCTTTCGTCTGTGACTCATTCCTCCACTGCAGGGACTTTCCCCATCCAGAGAAAAGAATTTAATCTCACATCACAAGATGTGATCTAGATTGTACTGGATTCCAGCATATATTTTCATATATTTTCAGCTGGGCTTTGGCTCTGCAAAGATTTCTAGAAGGAGGTGATAAGAGTTGATGAGAAGAGTTTAGGACCATATGTTGCTACAAACCAGAAGAATTAGACACAGCCCAGCACACAACTGTGCCGCACAGGATGCAGGCTTAAAATAAAACCTGAGGTGTAGCCTAATATTCCATATAATTTACAAATGAAAGACAAATTAGCAGCACAATGAGCATGGTTACATAGATTCTGATTTATAACTACAATCACCTTTATAAATAACTTAAAGAGACAAGCTGCAACTACAAATTAGCATCCTCTGGAAAAAAACCCAGACTTTTCATTGTTGATTGTTAATCATAACTGACCTAATTGTCAGTTTTTCTGAGAAAAGGGGAATATTAAAAAATTCAAGCTTATGATACCCATTTGTATTGGAACAATGTTTTCAAAAGCTGTCTGGTTCATTCCTCCACATTTCCCTTCTATTTCAGCTCAGCTGCAACAATCTGTCCTGTTCTGCAATGCATTTTTAACTAAACAGGTGTCTGACCAAAAGCCTTAAAGCTAATATTATGAATCACCCTATAGACCATAATAGACTTTGGTCACACTATTTTAACAGTAAATAAATACATATGCAAATAGTTATTATTAACATTCAAACCCAAATCTGGCATCTTTTAATTATGTATTAAAACCCACTAAAAGTGTTTGTGGCTAGTCCTTCTGTTGTGTTCCTTCTCTTTGATTTAGAATCTGTGATTCAATCAGGCACAAATCCTTTCTCATGTGTCTTGTTCTTGTTTTGGTTTTATAGAACCATGGAATCATTAAGATTGGAAAAGACCTCTAAGATCACTGAGACCAACCATTAATGCAACACTGGCAGGTCCACCCCTAAACCATGTCCCCAAGGGACACATCTACATGCTTTTTAAATTCCTCTGAAGATGGTGACTCCACCACTTTCCTGGGCAGCCCTTCCAATGCCTGACCACCCTTTCAGTGAAGAAATTTTTCCTAATATCCCACTTAAGCCTCGCTTGGAAGGAAGGATTCTGAATCCTTGCTCTGCTGTTTTTTCTCCATTTAAAAAGATTGGAAATAGTTAAGTTGCCTAGAAAATTCAGTGTCTTTTCACACATTACCCTCTGAGAGCTGAATCTATTTCTTTTTCTGCGTCTCTGTCATTAACAGTAAAATATTTTGTATTTCTCACTGTGTATATACAACACAGATATACTCCCCAGCTCTCTGCAGAGTTATAAAAAGCCTCCACTTGCCCCTTGTGACCTTGTCACCACAAATTGGTTTTAGATTCTGTGCCATTTGAACAAATACAGCAATTCACTTTCATGTTCCTGCAACTGCTAAGAAATAAAAAAGCAGGAAAAAGGAGAAAAAAAGGTGGTAGAGTATGCAGTGTGTGTCCAGGCTCATTCTCACTTTGACATACTTTTCCTCACCTCCTTTTGAGGCTAAAGTTCAGGGAATTCATGCTACTGACATGCAATGGTTTCTGTTCAGTCACACCTACTTGGAAACATCTGTTCTTCTTGGACTCGGAGGATGAGCTGAGCTGTGCTCCGAGAAGGAGAATGGAGATGGATTTGCTCTTAGTGAATTTATTTCAGTGAACTGGTAAATGAAAGGGCACTGAACTGAGCTGTAACAACACCAGAGTGAAAGCGAGGCCTCCAGTGCTTTATTTTTATGCCCAACCATCCCCTTGGACATTATACTCTAAGGAAATATTCAGAAATAGTATTCTCAGAGAACCTGTGGGTGCTCCATCTCTGGAAGACTTTAAAAACAGGTTGGGTGAGGCTTGGAGCAACCTGGTCTGGTGGAAGGTATCCCTGTCCATGGCAGGGGGTGAGAATAAGATGATCTTTAAGCCCCTTCCAAGCCAAACCATTCTATGATTCTGTGGTGGAGGGGACAGACCCAGACTTCTCAGGGATGTGCTATGAAAGGACTGGAGGCAATGGACACAAGTGGCACAGGAGAATTTCTGTTTGATATAAGGGGACCACCCCCCCCAAAACATAGTCAAATATAGGATGGGTCCCGGAAAGGCTGTGATGTGACTTTCCTTGGAGATTTTCAAAACTGAGCTGATGAGGCCCTGAGTGATCCATATATGAACTTAACCAGGCTTTCAGTAGAGGACTGGTCCAGTGATGTCCAGAAGTCAGTGCAACTGGAATTATTTTAGAATTCTGCATATTAGGAGAAATTAATACCTTTTCTTAAAAGAACTGGCTGTTGGGCAAACTGGACTTGATCAGCCAGAGGTAGAAATCTCTTGAAGATTCAAAGCAGAAATGATCATTCGGGGGAATATTTCTGTTCCTGTTGCACTTCACACACAACTTGAGTCAGTGAGTAATTGCCCAGGATCAACAGAGGTTTTTGTCAGTGCTGAGGTAAAAACTGATAAACCAGCATGGTATCATATCCTACACTGGATTCTTCTGGTTTTCTTGTCCGTTCCTTGAATTTCCTGCTACATGTGATATCCTCACAGGCTGGTTGCTCTTAGCTATAGTTGTACGTAGATTCTCCTTTTGATCACTTACTATAATTATATTTCAGAATTCGTCAAAATAATATTCCAACCCCTTTTTTTTTCCAAAATTTAATTTTTTTTTCCAAAATTTAAATTTTCCAAAATTTAAGGAAAAAAAAAATTCTTAAAGCACTATATTAAAAAAGTTTCTACTAAGAGCTCATTCTGAAATTGCACTCTCATAGCTCATGATGTCAAGAGTTCTGACAGGTACATATTGCCTAATTCAGGGAAAAAGAAGAGTTATTTCAGGGTTTACACACAAAGGTATAAAGATATGTAGTTGTCATATATCCAGACTTTTAGATACTGTTGCCAGATATCTTATGCATTTGCTTATAATGCTGAAATACTTAGTCCATATGAAAATGAGAATTACTCGTGCCACAAAGTTTATTTATTTTACATCAAAAAAAGCTTAGATGAAAGGGAGGAAAGAAAAAGCTTGAGATTGCAAAAAAACCAGATGATTCCCATTCTCTTACTGTCACCAGATCTGGACAGGGTACAAACCAGCCAGCTGTGGAGAAAGTGGGCATGGACATGTATTTCTGGCAGTAGAGTTGTGTCAGTGGTGTGGCTTCCCTTCACAGCTCTGCTCTACATTGACTTGGATTTCTTTTTGGTTTTTCCCTATATTTTTAGGGCTATCTCTTCTTTGGCTGAAAAACTGTAGTGTAGAAGCCCTCAAATTATCAGGGTCTGTTTGAACTCTATGACTGACTTTAATTAATGCATTAGTTAGTCTGCTAAACAGGAACAACTTAATAGCAAAAATGCTTCTCCATGTTTGTGCAGCCATAGGGTGTCTGTCCAGAATTCTCTGCTTTGTGAGGACATTGTAGACTGGAGGTGGCTTGGGGATTAGGGCTTTTCTCCACTTTGGAGACAAAGCTTTAGTTCCTCATCTAGAAAAAAAAAAAGCAACCCTGGTTTTCTGGTGCATTAATTTCCCTTTGCCTGTTTTTCACATATTTCTTACGTGAGCTTGAAGACATGCACATCAGGGACTGATTCTTTCCCTTTTCCTATCACAATTTAAAATATTCGTGGTCTCCTCCTGGATTATACCTTCCTGACTCAAACTAAATTCCCATTTTTTTTTATTTTTTGACCCTTTAGTGCTCAGGGCTTGCCTAAAAGGGTGAAGTTCAACTCATGTTTTTTGGCTGAGAGGTCCAGTCACAGGTGTTTGAGTGATGAAATGCCAAGGCAGATACACCCAGGAGCATCTTGTGGCTCACATCAATATTCTGTCCAAACCCATACTCTNAACCCCTTCCCAGGGACACGGATCAAAAACTGTATCCTCCTGGGGTCTCTGCGAGGGTCCCAGACCCTCCAGGGCAATCCGAGGTCCAGTCTCGATATCCTGGATTCCAACACTCTCTGACAGGGGCAATAGGAAATGATATCTAGGAAAAGCAAACATGTCTGGCTACTTTTTGTCATTCATTCCCTTTGAATTCTCTGAACACAACATATTGAGGATGCTAGAAGGTCTGTCTCTGCCTAATCCTTTTAGTATCTATGTATGGACCTGCTGTCCATCAATTTATTTAATTTCAATTTGAACTTCTGATCCTGTCTGCCTGTATTTTGTGGCAACAAACTACAGAATTTCACTATCCATTATATAAAAACTACTTTATTTTACCTAGTTTACCTTGGTTTATTGAATGTCCCCAACTCTAGCATTTGTTACATTCAGCTTATCCACCATCTTTACGGTTTAGTAAAGTTGAATCCTCTCCATTATCTGTCTTGTCCATTATAAAGTGAAGGGTCCTAGGCTTTATAGTCTCTCTTTTTAAGGCATCTGTCTGTATAAGGCTTCATTCCCTTTATCGTTTTATCCATCATTCTTTGTAGTTGCCTCAACTTCATTGAGATGCTCAGACAAGAATCAGAGAATCAGAAAAGAAAGAGAGGGAGGGGATTCTCCAGGTACCAGACTGGAAATTTCCCAGTAGTGAAGACCATCCCAATGCAGTTGTCCTGTCCTCTGCAGCCCATGGAGAACCATGGTGGAGCAAATATGTGCTCTGCAAACCGTGGTGACCCCACACAGGTGGATGTGTCCTGGTGGAAGCTGCAGGAGGGTGGCTTTAGTTTTTCTCTACTCACTATCCTATTCTATTCTTAGTAGGCAATAAATTAATCTCTCCCAATATAAGCCTGGTTTGCCCATGACAGTAATTATTGTGATCTCCTTGTTGTTAGCTTGACCAAAAAGTCTCTTCATCTTATTTTGTCCCCCTGTCCTGTTGAGGAGTTCAAATGAGAGACTTGGTGGATACCAGGTCAGCTGAGCTAAGTTTAACACTCCAAATTCATCAACAGTCATACACCAGATCTCCTTTGAATCCACAGAAATCAGCCCTTCTTTAGGTATGTCTGATCTTGAAAGCGTTCACAGAGCAGACCAAAATGTTATGAATATCATGATTGTTTGGATTTCCAGCCGTGTCCTTAATTCCAGTGCCAAACCAACAGAGGATTCTGTGTTCTGAGCACTGGAAGGAGGAAATGATTAGTGCTTTAATAATAAAACTGAGGGAAAATCAGACTTTAATGCAGACAAGCAGTGAGCAATAGAATGCATAAACCATGCAAGCTGAGAGAGGAATTAGACATGATCAACAAAGAAAGGGAGAAAATCAGGTTTTGAAAAAGCAAGGTAAACTCCATCTTTTCTCTTCCACTTTTGTCCTGGTACTTTCTTCCCACCATCTATCCACTGCTCTCCCTTCTTTCACCCAAGGCTTCCCACTATCTCTAATTCTATTTTTTATTGTAGGACAGAAATATGTTTTATTATGACTTGAACTCGTTAAATAGGTCATAGAACATAAATGATGATATAAATTCCAACACCCACCCAGTCTGCAAAAAGCACAGTTAATTTACCTCTCATACAGAAGTGTTTAACACCTGAGGATTGTTCTAACTTAAATTCTGATATTGAAGAGAGACTGATCAGGGAGCCCTTGATACTGGCTTAAATCAGCTTAATTTAACTAAAACCTGTTAGCCTTTATTAGCATTAACCTTTGACTGTGCTAACATAATTAATTGAAAAATGAATGCATGGATACATCTCGATGGAATAATATTTTTAAAAATGAAAGGGAGGTGTTTAACCTTCTCTAATATACCAAGAAAATGTCTGGATTGTGTAAGTGATCTCTGAATTTTCTAGGAGCAAGGAAATGCTAAATGGCTGTTTGTGATGGCAAGTGAAAGAATGACAACTCTGGACCAGATGCCACACATCAAACTTCTCCTTTCCTGTGGGTATTTTCTAAAACAGGTAAAACACAGGTTCTCTGCCCTTTCAATCTGAGAAAAGTGGCCACAAAGTAACTATTTATGAAGATAGCTGCTTGGATTAAAAAGTAGACTCTGAAATTTGTTAAAATGATTGTAAAGGATCAGGAAATTTTGCTAGAGAAGGATCTCTTCACATATGCCCTCTACTCATACTTGCTTCCTAAAAATCAGCACCTGACTCTACCTGGAGATTAGATTGGGTGCATCCTCAGTCTTCCCCAGAATTCCGGGTGTTACTAGGGCAGTTTGTGTCCCTAGGCTGTCCTAGGACCATGGCAGGGATAGAAGCCTGAGCAGAGAAGAACAGACTCTCCAGACTGTCATACCCATGTGAAAATGGAATTATTCTTCCATCTTGTTTTAGATATGAGGATGAAAAGTGCTCAAGACTGTGAAGTCAAAAAGAAAGTCTGAGGCAACATTTAGAGATAATTCCCCATTTATTTAAGATTGCAGGGACTTGGATGTCACTGCAATAGCTTCATTTTAACCGGCACCTTTGATTTTGCTTCTAAGAGGTTACTAAGAATATCATGTGTGGGAGGAGAGGAGCTGAAAACCCCCTGGATTTTACCATCCCTGGAGGATGGAGAGGTGGTATCAAGTCACATTACTGAGTTTCTGTCTCTAGTTGCTCTTTAGATATCTGCCTTGCTTTTTGAAACATTTTACAGAGAGTTTATGGAGTGTTATTACTAATATTTTTCTTATCTCTCTGCTTGTAATATCAGCTGGTGTTACAGCCTTGAAAACTTCACACAGTTCCAGGGAAGAAAAATGTTAACCAATAACTTTTAGACAACACTAAAAAGTGGATGGAACCTCATTCTCTTCTCTGCATCTCTAAACAAATTGTGTAGCTACAGAAATGGGGGGTGCTGCATCTGCTTTTCTGTACTTCCTCTCAAGTTCTTTTCTTTAGAACTTGTCCTGTTTCTTTCTTTTCTTTCCAAT
>WEIV01019343.1:235757-253294 GCA_013390005.1 Calyptomena viridis | reverse complement strand
TAATCTGAGATTGCATTCATTAGTCTTGTAGCCAATTTAGGATGTCTGTCCCAAAACTGTTGGGTAGGATATGATGATCTATATTTTTGTACGATCTTGGTGTGCACAGAATTTCATTACATGCTTTATACACGTAACATTATAGGCAATTTTAAATCTGAGATCAAATTCAAACTTCTTTGTCATTTGTGATCTCTTTAGAAAGCAGTGTGGAGTTTGATTGAAAATGACAAGGACACAAAACTTCGATCAAAGTGCTTTAGTTTTCATTCCTTTAGCCTTCAGAAAACAGGGGTTTAAACAGATTACATCTCACAATCCAAAGTTCTGATTTAAGCAGCTGCTTTTTTTCCTGTATGTTATGGCTACTTTTGTGTATTTTCTTTGGCTATTTTCTTTCACTGTCCAAGCCCTCAGGCTTGGCAGGAACACAAAAACTCCAGATACATCTTCCTTCAAGGTGTTCACAGATAATCTGTGATACAAATCCAGAGCTATGCCAGAATAAGAGAAAGACAAACTGAACAAAAGACAGGAGTGTAAGATAGATTTGTGCAGACCTGGTAGGGAGGGGAAATGAAGATAATACAAAAATCAGAAAAGTGGGAAATGTTCAACATGGAGCTCTGAGTTGATGGGAAATTGGGCCTGGCTATTAAGTTATTAGACAAGTCCTCAAGGGAGAGATTGTCTCTAGCCCATTCAAGGAATGAATGAATTACTTCAGAGAAGTGTCTTTGTCTGTGGTGGGACTTAATTTCCTGACTGTGAAACTGAGATAATAACAGTAACTTTTTTATTTCACCTGGCCATGCTTGTTTGAGTGTCTTTAATTGCTAATTTATTATTTTTTTTAACTTTAATTACATAGCATGCAGCACAACTGCACTGCAGTTTCTCTGGGAAGGAGCAATGAGATTTTTCTGTGTTGTAACTACAATGCAGAGTTGGTAATAATGAGTTATTTTAGTTAAGTACTAGAGAAACAGTAAATTTGATCTCCACTTGAAGGACTTCTTACCAAATTCTGTAGTGATAGGACAAGAAGAAATGGTTTTAAGCTGAAAGAAAGTGAGCATAAATTGGACACTAGAACAGGCTGCCCAGGACAGTGGTAGAATAATTCTATGATTCTGTCACTGACTGCCACTTCCAAACTAAACCATTCTATGATTCTATGAATTCTCCTTCATGTTTGCTTTCTAGGAAATTAGAAAAAAATCTGTCTTAGATCTCCCATTCTGCTTTGGAGACTGGCCTAAATCTCAGGCTGACATTGTCATTTTAGTCCTTTCTCTCTTTTTAACTATCAAAACTTGTCACCAGCATTCCCTGGGTTGTTGCAGTGATGAAAGAGGATTTGGGGGACATAGGAGTGGCTATGAACATGTTTCTGTAACCATGTTCTGACTCTTTCAAAGTTTTCTGAATTCCTGACTAGGAAATAAGACGGGTTTTTTCCTGTGTGGACAGTGGGAATTACTTCTGGGAATGCCTTTCCCAGAGGCCCCAAATGTACACAAAATAGGGACACAGGAGAAATTAAGCTGAAAAGTCTTTTGTGATGTTGTTGTGAAAAAGAAGTCAGAGCAGAGGAAGAGAACCATATTTACTGACTCCCAAGTGCTGTGTTTCAGTGAATGCAAAGCTCCAAGAGCAAGTTACAAGTAGCAACCTGTGCTGAACCAGGGTATACATGGAAAAGCCATTTCCAAGAGAGTAGTTCTTAAGCTGATTGAAATCTGAGAAATTCCAGTGAAATCAAGTCAGTGAGAGACTGAAGAGTGAGAATGGAGCCTTAACCTTCCCTAAGGAAAACAGAGAATCATTAAGGTTGGAAAAGACATCAAGTCCAGCTGTTAACCCAACACTGCAAAGCTGAAATAAACTCTTGCTTCTGCAAAAACTGCAGTTGTTCAGATGTATCATCATGGGATGAGGTGCCCCCTGGACCTGCTTTGTTGTTTGGAGACAGAGAAGTCAGAATTAGGTGGGGAAGCCCTGTGTTTAATAGGCAAGTTGAGACCCCACTTGTTGGGATTGCAGACCTTGAGAGAAAGGGAAAGGGCAATTTAATTCTGGATCTGTGTCCTTACATTATAAAGAGGCTTTAGAGGGGAGGGTGGAAGGGCTGCCTTCTTCCCCTCAGTAAAAAAATTGGCTGTAGATGAGAACAGAGAGCATGCAGGGCCTCTGTCAGCTCTTCTCTATCAGAATTGTGCTGACAAAGTTTCCCTTCTAAAGATATTGATTAAATCATTAAAATTTCCCACTGGCTTAACTTTCTTTTAATGTCTTTCAGCTTCTGATGCGCTTCCTAATCCCTGAGCTGCAAGGAATATGTATTGTAGCATCAAATGTAACGTTCAAATATCTGGAACACAGGATTTTCCATACTGGATCAGGCCATGAAGTCACATGAAGTCACACTAGTCCATAGCCTGGCATGACCATTATCTCATAGTTCAGACTAGGCAGGAACCAGGCAGACAAGTTAAATGTTGAATTTGCTTCTTGCCTGAAAATAGCATGGACTTGCCTCTGGGCTCTGAAAGTGGAAAATATCCAATGGTATTTTGCTTGCAACTGCTTTTGAATTTTGAAACGAATCTTCTTGAGTAAAAATTTTACACTTCAGAGTGCAAATTTAAAAGCCTATTATGCTTACATGTACATATATAGGTATATATATCAGATAACTCTCATATCGATTTTTCATTAACTTCCTATTTAATTGAGTAGTTTCTGTGTTGGACTCTGGGCTCTAAACACTTTAAATTGTCATAAATAAACAATGATACATAGTAGGATATGAATGTGGGCATGTGCATAGGTGTGTATGTTCTTACCACTAAAACTTGTGCTGCACTTCCCAGTTTTAAAGCCAGTATGGAGTATCCTGGGTAAAATATTTCTCTTTGAAAAGAAATAATACAGGATCTTTGCTTTTCCAGTCATGGTCTTTGAAGGATTTAAGCATTTACTTATATGCTGTGAGGCTTGAACAAGAAAACAAGAAAGCATTTAAGTTCTTTGTAAAAAGTTGGGATACTGATTTGATGTCTCAAATGTAAATAGCCTTAACCAGAATATTAATGAACTTATATGAGATTAAGAGAGTATGGTATTTACTTGTCATAATCCTTTTCTCTCTTTCAAAAGTTTTTATCAGCAAATCAGGAAAAAAAAAGCACATCCCTTTGCCTGTGACAACCATTCACAAGGAAACCATTCACTGGGGAAAGACAGTGTGAACTGGATAGATGTGCCTTTGCAAATATGATCCAGGAAAATTTCTTATCTACATAAACCCTCAATGTACAAGTCATTCACATATAATTTTGTTTGACCCAGATGCAACACAGTTCTGGAGGTTTAAACAGTCAGCAGTTGTCAGCTTAGTGCAGTCACTGACCACATGCACATTGTTAGCAGCCAGCAAATATGAAATAAAGCACATTAGTTTGAATCTCAGTGAGAGAGAATCAAATGCAGTGAGTCATGACACTTTGCAAGGAGCAAGGACTGTGATTATTCAGTTGTCCAGGCTCTACTGACATTCAGAAACTTGTTGAGCTGTGGTTGCTTATTTGAAACACTATTATAATTCAAATCTAAGTGCAGCAGCACTAAAAGAAATGGTGTGGATATAAGAAGAGACCTTTGTTTCACAGTGAGGACAGTCAAGATGATGAACAAGTTGCTCAAAGAGGTTTTACCATCTCCACTGCAGATTTTCATGGTGCCACTGCTCAAAACCCCGAGGAACCAAGTCTGATCTCATTGCTGACGTGGTTTGAGTAGGACCTGTTTGCTTACAGAGGGTTCTTTTGTTGAGTTTAAGCTCTGGGTTGCACTGAGGAAGGTACTAATGGTATGAATCTGCAAAGTTATACTAAAGTCAGCAGAGACAAATCGACTTGCAAGAATTGAAAGTGTTGCTCCTTGATTTAATTTTCTTATGTAATTATGAAGTTTTGTGCATGTATATTGTGTTGTTGTATTTTTAACTCTTTTCTGGAAAACAAAATCAGCCTGACGTGTTTTTATTAAAATGCAGTATTCTGCTTCTGTCAATACCACTCTGAAAAACTTAATGATATTTGAAGTTATTGTCTTTCTTCTCTCTTTTTAATTGACCCAATTTATAAAAGAGAATTAAAAAATAGAGGTTTTTATCTGTCTTTCTTGAGAAGAAAAGTGTAGTGCACAGAATATTCACCTCATCAATTATGACCATCAGCTACAGCTGCAACTGAGAAGTGGCTACATCTATTTTAGAAATGTCTTCCCTGGTGGATCTGACCTTTGTTGCAATTTTTTTTTAAATCACATGAAACAATTCTGGACTGTTTAGAATACAAATAGCCAGAGGTTGGCATTAGTGATACATGATGGTTTAGCACTGCAAAGCACCTTGTTGTACAAATGGGATAGAGTTGCTGAATTGCCTGTACTTTGCCAGGTTCTGCTCCAAATCCCCCCGAATATCAATCATAGATTGCTCTCTTGGATCTGAATCCAGCCCTCGTCTCCACTTCCAAAAGAGACTTATACAATTCTTATTTCCTTAAAAACTGTCCTGACTTTCAATCCAAAATCAAAACCCCAGCACGTCATGCTCATACTCCACTGTTCTGTTTTCTTTATACCCATGTGGACTTTAAAATTAAACCTTGCCCAAATTCTTCTTGTCAGATGCAAGTAAACAGTCTTGACTAAATCTGATCAGATGTCAGATTCTTCCCTGTAAAGCTCTCCAATATCCTCCCCTCTTTCTATCTCTTTCTCATTTATTGCATTCCTGTCCCTTTCAGGATAAGTTCTGTGATCCTGAATCCAGTGAATTTTATTCACTGCAATCAACTGGCATTAAGTACCCTGAATCTTATGCTTTAAAATAAAATGTGTGTATTCATGCATACTGGGAACAGCTTAGACCAGTCCAGAATGATCAAGTTCCATTGCTGATGATTTTCTCTGCAAAAACTGATTTTTTTTTCTTATGTCTGTTACAATGCAGTTCAATGGAGATCTCCACACCTTTATTATTTCTTTTATACAAAAGTACTGAATTTTTCCCCCCTACTGTTACTTCTCCCAGCTTTTTGGAAAAATAACATCTTTTTTCCAAACTCTGTTTCTCCAGGCGGTGTCAAACATGATGCCTAGACTGTTTCTCTCCCTGATTCATCTTCAGCTTTGCTTTTCCAAGCTCAGCAAGTGTTGTGCACTTAACTTGAGATGTGCCCCTTCTACAGACTCTGCCCTTTCTCCTTTTCCATGATCCTGTGGGTTATGTTATGCTGGGAACACACTTAATTAATAAGGTCTCACTTTCCAATCTGTTTCATGTCTTTAGGAGTTATGAAGGTTCTTGTCTCCCCAAGCTCTCCAAAAGAAAGAAAACTTTATTTTGATGAGCAGTTGTTTGAGAATTTCAGGCTGTTTTTTTTTTTGAGAAAGCCCAGCAGTTCCTCCATTTCCATTCTCCCATCTGCACCAAAAATACCAGTATCTAGGCAGGAGATGGGATATATTATTACATGAACCTCATGGGACTCCTTCAGTATGAAAATTACAATACAAATATATTATTATCTATCTTGAAATACACTGAAATAGTCCCACACTCACCGCTACAGTATCTGAACACCTCTGGGATGATACAATAATGTGATTGATCTAAAAAAGGCAATGTAATTATATCTGTGCTGCAATATTTCACACATAGAGACTGTTCATAATTAATACTCTTTTACTTACTTTTTGAAAGGATCTATTTTCTTCAATAAGAGACAGTGAGATAATTTAGAGACAGGAGAGATTTTGACTGGGGAAAGTTATAGACCTTAAATGAGGAGCTCAGTGTTTACATTTGAGCAATTGATTTGCTCATTGTGCCTTATTACAATTCCTTAACAATCAATGGAACCACAGAGTCATAGAGGCATAGAATATCCTGAGGTGGAAGGGACCCACAAGGATCTTCAAAGTCCAACTTCTGACCCTGCATAGGACACCCAGGAATCCCAGCATGTGCCTAGATAACCTGAATAACCTGTTCAGACTGGTTCCTGGATGAACACAAGCACTTCAGTACCTTTGTGAAGCTGTAACGTTGTGCATTAAGACACGGATTTTCACATCAGCACTGCATTTTCTCTTACTATATGTGAAGCCCCAAACCCCTACAAATTCCATGTGGCCTGAAAGTACAATTTTATGTTGTATATTTCCTTATCTATCAATATTTATATATACATTTTGTAGCCACTGAGTACAACACTGAGGTGATGGTACAACACACACGTCTGGCATTGCAGTGCTCAAGGGAGCACAACACAACTTGTGCATCGTAAGCAGTAGAAACAAAGAGTCTATGAATTCCTTAATACATAAATATGTGCCTGTTTCTGCTGCCTGCCTGAGAAATGTTTTCTAAAATGAGGGAAAAAATCTTCAATACAAGCAAAATTCTTGTTCAGGAAAGTATTTAATGGGGGGATTATTTTATGCATATATTTGAGTCTTGCTGCCTTCAGGAGGGCTGAGAAACATGTTAAGTAAATGTCATCAGGGTAAAACAATGCATCTATCTAAATTGGGAAATGTGAAATGATGACTGTAATTGATTGGACTCCTCTCAAAGGTCAAATGCTGCCGAGCATTGGCATTTAGTTGGTTTTTTTTCTGTTGTTGTTTCTTCGACTGACTTTCCTTTTTGTAACATGACTGTTAAAAATTTCTTTGCAACATTTTAATGCACAAATTAAATCATAGTTCAAACACCTGCAAGCAGTTACTAAAAATTTTTATATGATCTTCACACACACACACAAAACTCTAATTAAATTTTGTTTGTTTTCATGCCTAATTTGCAATTGCTGATTTCCCCTTTCTTCATTAATTAGATAAGGAAAAGCCAAAGGGTTTTAATTACTCAAGATATGTGTGAACACATCTTCATTTTCAATTAGAGGTGAGATAAGATGTTTGAAGAGAAAATAACTAATGCAATAATTTTTTAATTATTATTATCCTGACAGAAAACACATATATCATGAGATGCTATCAGCAGGACGGTTTGCATTTCTTAGGAATGTCTTGGCTATATCATAAATGGAAAAAAATTAAATTAGAGGAGAAAGAAATAAAGGCCTAAGTCTCCAACCATGGCTGTGAATGCAGAACCTCTGGCTTCTTTTAGCAGGATCATTCTCAATTAGGCATAGTCTAATATCCCTAGTGGTTTTACTGGAGCAATGTGGCATTTCGTGTACATACCCTCCAGTGAAGAAAATACTGATTTCAGTGAGTTCAAAGTCAGATTTAAAACATACTGGTAGTCCATCATCCTAATTTTATGAGCAAAATATGCATATGAATTGCTCATAAAAGACCTTTCTAAAGGGAAGGAAAAGTCAATGGGATGGTAAATGCCAACTGGGTGGAGAATAAATATACTGGGAAAGACCACAGGCAAAGTCCATAATAACTCCCTGCTCATACCCAGAACCAAAGAGGTGAATGCCTTGGGTGGGTAACTCACTTCTCATAGACAGTACTAAAGAAATGAAGTCCTTGGGTGGGTATCTAACACACCTTTGTTAAGAACAGCTCCCTAAATCACCAAGACATCACTGCACAGTCACATACAGTGACTCCTCTGAATTATTTGTTTGTCAGGAATGACAATGCCTCTGCCTTGTCTTCTTGTCCTCTTATTCTGTGTACTCTGCAAAGCCCTTCAAACCTGTCATTTGTTCTCTGCTCTGAATAATGTGGAAGTGGATGTCTAAACCAAAGTTGTAAGAAACATTTAATAAATAAATAAACTACAGCATAAAGGAAACTATTTGTGTATGTTATGGATTAACTTAACTTGGTTTTAGGAAATTGCAGATATACCCAGGGCACCCAATTTTTTCTTCCTTATAAATTATGTATAGAAAATAATACCAACTTTATTAGAGACATCTCTCCAAAATAAAGCAATATCAAATCACCAACACTGTTCTATTTTTTCCATTGTTATACCGGAGATCTTTTGGGACTGTGAAATCCACCTTGATTTTAGGTTTGCAAAGTCACAAGTGGAAAGGAAAAATCATACACACTGTCATTTCAGCATATTGCACCACTGGACTGGTAGTCTCCTACAAAACTATACAGGTTAAATCACAGTCATAGAATCACTGATGTTGGGAAAGACCCCTAAGATCATCATATTCAAACATTAGCTCGGCACTGCCAAGTCCATCATCAGACCTTGTCCCTAAGTGCCACATCTAAGTGTCTTTTAAATATCTCCAGAGATGGTGACTCCATCACTGCTCTGATCTGTCTGTTCCAGTGTTTGATAACTCTTCCAGGGGAGAATTTTTTCCTTATATACAATCAAAGCCTCTTCTGGTACAACTTGAGGTTATTTCCTTTTGTCCTATCACCTGTTACCTGGGAGATGAGGGAACACCCACCTCACTACAACCTCCTTTCAGGTGCTTGTAGAGAATCAGAAGGTCCCCCCAGGCCTCGTTTTCTCCAAGTTGAGCTCCCCCAGCTCCCTCAGCTGCTCCTCAAAGGACTTGTTCTCTGCTGGAATAACAGGCTGAAGGACCTCAGAGGAAATGCAATAGACACAGTTATGAAACCTGTCATAGCTCTGGGTAATCAAAGGGCCCCTGTTGTGTAAAGAAGCCATGTATTCAGGGCTAGGAATATTATCCCAATTCTTCCAAAATGTGGTTTATCCTTAGAATTTCTTTCACTTCTCCTTTTTTAGCTAAAGGCAACCCGGTTACCTTGGCAGTGCTCAAAACCTTCTAATATTTGGAACAGTCAAGACAGAAATTTATGATCAGTAACATATTTTTTAGCTTTCTATTGTCACTGTAGTCTGAAAGGATTTAGGATTTATCAAGTCTTAAGGGTAACACTGGTCAGGACACAATGGCTGTGTAAATTTAACAGTGTTTGGGCAGAGACCCAAGCAGGTGAAGTATATCATTAACACTGTTGATCTCAATAGTCTCTGGCAACCTTTGGGTCTCATCTACTTTATAGTCTTCTAAATAACAGCAAGGCAGAGCTCCAGAATTAGCCTAGTCCAGGACTAATTGGTAGCTTGGATGTGGCCACCATGTGAAAGGCTTGGAGAGTTTAATAATGTGTGTATAGTAGGACTGTTGGAATAGATCTCAGGGCTGGAGGCCAGGCCTTAGTTGAGATGTAATAAAAGTGATGACAAACATCTCATTTATCCACCTTGGACACTTGCCTTAGATCACAGAATCACAGAATGATTTGTGTTGGAAGAGACCTTAAAGATCATCTTGTTTCAACCCCTCTGCCGTGGGCAGGGACACCTTCCACTAGACCAGGTTGCTCCAAGCCCCATCCAAGCTGGTCTGGAATATTTCCAAGGATGGATGGCAGCTCTCTAGTTTGAGGGGGTGCTTGGTACTGTCAACTGATAACAGCGGGACCCTAATCAGAGGCTGTTTGACTTGCCAGATATCTTGAAGTCTAAGGATAATGGAGGCAAGTAATCCCACTTGGAGGATTCCTTGGGTCATCTTGCACAAATCCTTTAGACTTCCATGTCATTCATTTTCCCCAGTTAATGACAAAGGATAATATCTGCCAGACTTTGAAAATGTCTGGGTTAAAAGAGTTGTAAAAGGGGTCTTTGCTGTGTCTGTCATTGTTGCTTTTTTTAATGGTTTGAGTTTTTAAAGTCCCAGTAGAGATAATTAAAGCTTTTCCAAAGCTAGTTCAATAGCACTGTACTATGAGTCCGAAAGGCTGCTTTTTCAATGGGGAGAGTATTTTGCCCAAATTTCCTTCAATAGTTCTGAAATCTATATGCAGTCACCTAAAATACGTGTCCTGATTTTGAAAGGACTGGGCTTTCAGCACCACTGTTCAAATGAACTGCTGAATCCTCACTGCCATGGGAAATGAGATCATTTGTTTATCAGGATTTACACTGGCTTTGAAGCACCAATGAACCCAGGATTTCTGGAAGACATGAATGATTTTGTGTGTCTCCATTTGCAAAGTGGGGTACTCAGACAGAGACACGACAAAGGATTTTGAATTCCGGAAGGTACCACACAGTAGCCCTAAGAAATTCAGGTCTTTTTAAGGTGTTCCAAGTTAGTCATGCAAAATAAAAGGTCACATTTAAAAATCTCCAAAGATACCTACAGGCAATTACCACACTCAGGATTCTTCAGTTTTAATTAGTAGAGATCGAATTGTTCCATAGAGGCTGAGTTGAAAAAAAAAAAAGAAATTCAGGGTGGGAGCACTGGGGGAAATTAAACTAAATTTCAGTGATACACAAATACTAGTTCAGGTCCAGGAAATATAATTATTTGAAATCAGACCCAAGGTGAAGATAACGACACAATGGAATTTGGTTTTCTATAATGATTTTCAAACTTAAGGTAATCAGAAGCATTTTTCTTTCTTTCTTTCTTTTTTCTTTTTAAATTTATTTTTTAACAAAATAAGTACATGAACTGCATGCTTAACTATCATTGAATGTTGTAAAAAATACTTATGGATTTATTTGGCAGTCAACAACATAGCCTATGGCAATTAATATTTTTTATTTACAGAACTCAGTGCTAATAATGGGCAACTAATAGGCATGCTTAATTGGCTTTTAACTACTGCTATCTTATTGTAGTATTTTCCTCTTTGCCCAATGGCACCAACATTCCCAAGGATTTCAATGCAAGTTTAATATGTTGCTGATTTTTAATTACATTTTTATTGCTTATGCAACTGCATGCTCATTTGTACAGCAAACCAGGGGTCAGTAACAAGGACAGTTTGGGCACGTTTCTCTTTTCAGTGCCTGCACCCAACAGCATTGTAACTTCTTCCTGAGCAGCCCAGTGTGGGAAAATGAGCCCCTTGTCCAGGTCCTTGCAGAAGAGTTGATGTCAGCAGTGCACACACACTGACTAGTGGGTGGTGAGCCAAACTTTGATTGGAACGTCTCCCAGTCTGGGTGGCATCACCTGGGGTTACTGGCTGGTGTTTATGACCTGACCTCAGTATTGCTGGCAGATGTGGATGCCCCACCTCTGGAGGTGTCCAAGGCCGGGTTGGATGGGGCTTGGAGCAACCTGGGATAGTGGAAGGTGTCCCTGCCCATGGCAGGAGGTTGGAATGAGATGATCTTTAAGGTCCCTTCCAACCCAAACCATTCCGAGATTCTGTGAAAAATGCTGGTCATGCAGAGGCAGAAGTTGCCATTGAGATTATACATTGTGTCCTCAGAGTTGAAGGAACTGGCACCATTATCTCAGGGCTTATTTCTCTCTCCTCTTTCCCTGCTTTCTTGGAAATAGCAAAATCTCTGGAAAGGACATAAACAAAAAACTATGCAGAGTACTGGTTTCATAGAATCATGGTATCATTAAGGTTGGAAAAAGCCTGTGAGATCAACAAGTCCAATCTTCTGTTGAATACCTCCACATTCATTAAATCATCACAAAGTGTCACCTCTAATCCCCTTTTTTAAAATCAGTAATCAGTGGAGGCTGAGTTGTGTCTCCAGAGCCTATTGAAACAACTCAAATAATTGGACAAAGAACCAAAAGTGAGAGACAATTGTCATAAAGCAGGACAGAGGTTTGGGAAGCTGAGTCAGGGATCTCCAAAGCTGTGTGAAGGTCCAAGTGAAATAGTCATCATGTCTCCCACTCCCTGAAGCATGTACTCTGCTTTTGAGAACAAGATAGTCAAAAATTTATCCTGGGGTCCCTCAGCAGTGATCCCAGTAATTGAAGGAGAAGGTGGCTACTTCTGATGTCAGTAGATGGCAGTGTTTCTATGAACTACTGACATAGACCCCCAGAAATGCAGCTGCATCTTCTCCATATATTTTACACAGGGAAAAAAGAACAAACAAAACAAAAACAAAACCAAAAACAACAAAAAAATCAAGCCATACCCTCACAAGCAAAAAAGAAAAAAATTAATAACGAAATAACATTTTTAAAGTTTAAAATTAGTACCCTGAAGTTTGAAAATGCCTGAATTAATCTAAGGTTGCTCATTATATTTTATCTTACCCTTGCAGGCTGTTTGCAGTGTGATACTGTCTTCACTCACATGTTCATGTTTTCCATTTCCAGAGGACGGCTGCCTCAGTTAACACAATAATAGAGCTGATTTCAGGATAAAACAACTGTATAGGATAAAGAAGAATATCCTTTATGGAATTCCAGCTTCAGTGGTCTTGTGTATTGAGGAATGTATACAGGCACTGCCTTTCTGTCTGAGAAGGGATGTGTGTAGATGTTCACTGAGTTACCCATGAAGAGAGAGACCTTATAACACCTTCCAGCACCTAAAGGGGACTTACAAGAAAGCTGGAGAGAGACATTTGACATGGGAATATAGTGATAGGACAAGGGGGAGCAGCTTTAAACTAAAGGAGGATAGATTTAGATTAGATATTAGTAGCAAATTATTTACTGTAAGGGTGACAAGGTACTGGCACAGGTTGTCCAGAGAGGTTATGGACTCCCTGTCCCTGGAAGTGTTCAAAGCCAGACTGGATGGATATGGAGCAACCTGGTCTAGTGGAAGGTGTCCCTGCCCATGGCAGGAGGTTGGAATGAGATGATCTTTAAGGTCCCTTCCAACCCAAACCATTCCGAGATTCTGTGAAAAATGCTGGTCATGCAGAGGCAGAAGTTGCCATTGAGATTATACATTGTGTCCTCAGAGTTGAAGGAACTGGCACCATTATCTCAGGGCTTATTTCTCTCTCCTCTTTCCCTGCTTTCTTGGAAATAGCAAAATCTCTGGAAAGGACATAAACGAAAAACTATGCAGAGTACTGGTTTCATAGAATCATGGTATCATTAAGGTTGGAAAAAGCCTGTGAGATCAACAAGTCCAATCTTCTGCTGAATACCTCCACATTCACTAAATCATCACAAAGTGTCACGTCTAATCCCCTTTTTTAAATTCAGTAACCAGTGGAGGCTGAGTTGTGTCTCCAGAGCCTATTGAAACAACTCAAATAATTGGACAAAGAACCAAAAGTGAGAGACAATTGTCATAAAGCAGGACAGAAGTTTGGGAAGCTGAGTCAGGGATCTCCAAAGCTGTGTGAAGGTCCAAGTGAAATAGTCATCATGTCTCCCACTCCCTGAAGCATGTACTCTGCTTTTGAGAACAAGATAGTCAAAAATTTATCCTGGGGTCCATCAGCAGTGATCCCAGTAATTGAAGTAGAAGGTGGCTACTTCTGATGTCAGTAGATGGCAGTGTTTCTATGAACTACTGACATAGACCCCCAGAAATGCAGCTGCATCTTCTCCATATATTTTACACAGGGAAAAAAGAACAAACAAAACAAAAACAAAACCAAAAACAACAAAAAAATCAAGCCATACCCTCACAAGCAAAAAAGAAAAAAATTAATAACGAAATAACATTTTTAAAGTTTAAAATTAGTACCCTGAAGTTTGAAAATGCCTGAATTAATCTAAGGTTGCTCATTATATTTTATCTTACCCTTGCAGGCTGTTTGCAGTGTGATACTGTCTTCACTCACATGTTCATGTTTTCCATTTCCAGAGGACTGCTGCCTCAGTTAACACAATAATAGAGCTGATTTCAGGATAAAACAACTGTATAGGATAAAGAAGAATATCCTTTATGGAATTCCAGCTTTAGTGGTCTTGTGTATTGAGGAATGTATAGAGGCACTGCCTTTCTGTCTGAGAAAGGATGTGTGTAGATGTTCACTGAGTTACCCATGAAGAGAGAGACCTTATAACACCTTCCAGCACCTAAAGGGGACTTACAAGAAAGCTGGAGAGAGACATTTGACATGGGAATATAGTGATAGGACAAGGGGGAGCAGCTTTAAACTAAAGGAGGATAGATTTAGATTAGATATTAGTAGCAAATTATTTACTGTAAGGGTGACAAGGTACTGGCACAGGTTGTCCAGAGAGGTTATGGACTCCCTGTCCCTGGAAGTGTTCAAAGCCAGACTGGATGGATATGGAGCAACCTGGTCTAGTGGAAGGTGTCCCTGCCCATGGCAGGAGGTTGGAATAAGGTGATCTTTAAGGTCCCTTTCAACCCAAACCATCCTATGATTATTTGATAAGAGTGAACTTGTTGCACCCAAGGTGAGCTGGATGTAATGTGTTCATACAGTGGCTGTATTCCTGGCTATCCAGCCACACTGATGAGTATCTGGAAATATCCAAATAATCCAAATAACCAGACTCCTGAAATACCCCTGAATAAAATTTCTGCTCAGGCTAAAAGTGAAGATATATTGAAGGAACATATCTTGATCACAAGGACATCTCTGACAGAACTCAGACACTGAACAAATCAATCTTGTTAAGGTGTCTGTGATGTGGTTTTAGGGTACCTTATTTGTACGCATTTCTTGTGTTTTTAAAATATGAGTTCCTTGTTTGTTTTTGCTGCAACAAAGAAATACAGAGCAAGCACATGTGGAACATCTGCCATACATTTCCCTGATCTTGGTGATGCTGCTATTCTTGTCAAATTTGTCATCTGTAATTTTTGTCTTTTTTTCTTAATTACTCCTGATTTCTACTTCCTGGTTCAGTTCCTTGTCTCTCTCATATCCCTCTGCTAAATCCAATCCCCCATTTCCTTATCAGTGCTTAACCTGTTTTTATCTTCCCATTAAATTTTCTCAGTTTTTCACTCCCCTACTTCCCCACCATCTCTCACCCTGTCATCTCCCTGTCTTGCTCCCCTCTGTCCTACCAGCTGCTATTTCACACTGATAATTAGCCTCTCTTGGATCTGTTATTTTCAACTCATCTTTCCCAAAACTTTTCACTTCCAGTCTGTCCCATCTTTATGTATCCACCCAGCTCACCATCCTCCTCATCATCAACCTCAGTCTGGTGTTATTCATTCCTGTGTGCATCAGCAAATTCTGTTTTAACACATTGTTGGGTGTGTTCAGAGTTTTTCTTTCCAGTCTTTCTTAATCTTGGTCATTGCTTGGCTTGGTTTGGTGTGTCCATCTCCCCCCCCTGCCCCAATATAACAGAGTTTTCTCCTTTCTGTGTTTATTTCCTGGAGAACATGAGAAGCGTGGCCATTGGTGTCCCCTGATATGTCCCTTTTCCTGACTTAAACAAGTGTCTCAGAAATACATGAACAATTATTTGCACATTTTCTAAGAATATTAAAGGTAGATAAGTTGTAAAAAAATATTCCCCAAATGAGAAAGTTAGAAAAAATTATTAATAACCTAAAATGTGACTTAAAATGGAACAAGACAGGCTGCCTTAACATAGGCAGAGTTATAATTTTGTACAGGAAATGGTAATTTCCTGACCTTTAATAATCTTCACAATTTCTTATAACAATATTTCATAAAAGGGAAATGGCAAAAGCAGGGCTGCCATAAGGACAGAGAGGATGTTCTCCTGCCCTTCCCCAAACCTGCTGCCTTTCTGACTCCTGCAAGGAGTAAAGTTACTTCAAACTCAACATTTCGACCTCTAAGGTGTCTCATTGGAAATGCCTCTTTGCTTTAACCTGCACAGTGTAAAGGAACTGGAAAGAAATGAGTCACTTCACCTGCTGGTTTCCAACCCTGATATTCAGGGCTTTCTGAGGGATGATGTTTTTCTAAAGAATATATTTTTCTTTGGCATCCACTGTCGACTATCTGGACTTTGAGGTGCTGGCAGCCCCTCGGGGAGGTGTTTCTCTGTAGAACCACTAACAGGAGTCTGGAGTGATCCCAGGTGTCCTTGGCATGGCAGCAGCTGACAGATCACCTCTGCAGCGGTGAGTTTGAAAGCTGTCACACCTCTGCTGTCAGCCTTTGTCCAACTGATTTAATGAAACCACAGCAGGAAAAAGAAAGGAAAGACAAGAAACATGTACTTCACTGATAACTTTGAATGTTTGTCGACAAAACAGGAGCAGAACCAAAGTGACACTGCACAGGTTTGTGTTGTCTGTACTTACGAAGGATGTCTTCAGGCTCAGTGGACCCCTGGGAGATCCTGAATCCCACCTGGATAACATGTTTAGAAGCCACCATGGAAAACACCAGACTGAAATTAATTATTGCCTGATTACTTTTCCAGGAAACAGCAGTTTTGACTGTAGCAGAGACTGAGCACATGAGAGTTTCACATGAGGGTCCGGGTCTTGTTTTCTCTACTAAACTCAAAGTTATTACTTCTATTTAAATAAAAAGTAAACCATTAATCTGTAGTTCATGGCATTACCAATCTTTATCAATCTGAGCCCAAATCCTGCTCCCCAAAAATCCCTGAGGCTCCATATATTGTACACAACATGCACAAAATAACTGGGAAAATATACTTCTACAACATCTTACTTTAAATACTGCTTGAAAATATTCTGCCCTCCAATAGCAGTGGAATAAAATAAAAAAACATTTTAGTATCATTGTATTTAAATATTATAGTGGCTCTTTTTAAAAAAATTTTAATGACATACTGAAAAAAGGAAAAGCTCTGTATTTTTCTACTTGCAAAGCAGTTTGGAATCTATGGATTTACAGAGCTATTGCAGAGATGAGAATTGTTATTATCACTGTGGAATGCTACCAAGGATGATATCATGGAAGTGATCTTTTTTTTAATGACATTGTACTCAATTGCTACCTATTCCAGTCTTTTTCCTTCCTGTGTTTCTATTTCTGTATGTGTTTTAAAAGAAGGTAGGGGTCTAGGGAAAGAGAGAGGCATTTTCCCTGGTAAATCAATTAACTTCTTCAATCCAGCAAACTGTGAAAAAATACAATAACTCTCTTTAAATGTTCCATTAGGGTCCAGTAACAGCTCATTAGATTATACAAGGTATGTGTAATTACCCAGAAAAGATGCACTACCTTCCTGCAATGCTTAATTTAATCTCCACTCTTTACATACAACTATAACCACCCACTAAACAAGATTCATGGCCTCATGCCCAATGGTATGTGTGTATGTGTCTGTGTTTTAAACATAAAAATGTGTTTAAAAGTCAAAACTGGCATGGCTTTATTTCCAGATACTGGCTAAAATCTTACAAAACAAGGCAGTGGAGGACAGGCATTGTCCTTACAGGACACTTTCATGTTGATTGGAAATACCACACTGTATTTTGTGTTTGCTGTATGAGGTCATTGTCCCCCTGACTCAGCACTGCTGAGGCCACACCTTGAACCCTGGGTTCAGTTTTGAGCCCCTCATGATAAGAAAGACATTGAGGTGCTGGAGTGTGTCCAGGAAAGGACAATGGAGCTGGGAAAGGGTCTGGAGCACAAGTCAGATGAGGAGCAGCTGAGGGAACTGGGGGTTTTAACCTGAAGAAAAGAAGGCTCAGAGGGAACCTTATCACTCTCTACAACTCTCTGAGAGGAGGGTGTAGGAAGGGGGAAGCTGGCTGCTTCTCCCAATTAAAAAGTGACAGGATGAGAGGAAATGACGTCAAGTTGCACCATGGGAGGTTTAGACTGGATATTAGGTAAA